>PVJS01028756.1:0-25278 GCA_004027185.1 Glis glis
TCTGTCCGGAGCGGAGGTCAGGGCAGGAACTGATTTATTGGGTATTGTCCTTAGGGGCAATAAAGGCAGGAACTAGTTTATCAATAGAGGCAGGAACTGGTCTTTCCGTCCTTGGGGAACTAGTCTTGTCCTTGGGGCAGTAAAGACAGGGAATTTAATTTCTAGGGTAGAAAACGAGGCTAAAAAATTACTTTTTCGGATACATTATTACAAGATGATGGTAAGTATGGCATTAACTTCATTTTTTTCTGAAGTTTGCCATTTTTACTAAAGTGCACCATTGCACATTCTCCTCATCTCTCTCCACTGGAGTAATCTACCTTTATTTTCCCATGTGTACTTCTTTCTCCAACAAACTTCACGGTACTGAAAATAGCCAGAGTCATCCCTTAAACTTCCATTAACTAAGGCCATGAATCTCAGTATCTTCAACTTTAGTCTTCTAGAGATCCTGTTTAATTTCTCCCCATGTTTCCGAATATGTAAAATAAAATATTATGTATAACTTCTATACCAATTATTAGTAGGATTAATAGTTTATTTGCATGAAAATGAACCTTTCACATTTGATTGGCACATTACAACTAGCCTGATTTGATTTTTAAAGAGTTTTTTAAAAACAAAATAGCACATGATGGCAGGTACACACCTGTACTCCCAGCGACTCAGGAGGCTGAGGCAGGCGGATCACAAGTTTAAGTCCAGCCATGGGAACTTAGTGAAGCACTATATCAAAATAAAAGATAAAAAGGGCTGGGGATATAGTTCAGTGGCAGAGCACCCCTGGGTTCAATCGCCAGTACTACAAAAAAATAAATAAATTGATTGATGATTGACTGATTTAAAAGGCTGGCGATATAGCTCAGTACTAGAGTACCCCTAGATTCAATCCCCAATACTCAAAAATAAATAAGTTCTCAGTAATTGAGATGTTCTATAAATAACACAAACTATTTCATAGGATGAAGCCAATTTCAACAAATATTTTTGGTGTAGACAGTCCATTTTGTGCTGCTTTAACAGAATACCTGAGACTCGGTAATTTTTAAAGAAAATTAATTTATTTCTTACAGTTCTGGAGGCTGGAACACCCAAGGTTGAGGGGCCTGCATCTGGTAAGGACCTTCTTGCTGTGCCATCCCTTGGTGGAAGGCAGAAGGACAAGAAAGCATGAGTGAGGGGAGGGTAACTCATCCTTTTACCAGGAACCCACTTCCAAGGTAACCGCCCCCCTCCTGAGATAACAGCATTAATCCATGCGTGAAGCCAAAGCCCTCATAGCCTAATCACCTTTTAAAGGCTCCACTTCTCCACACCATTGCACTAGAGATTTAACTTTCAAACATATGACTTTGGGGGACATTCGAGCCACAGCACCCATAGTAAATCTGCATTTTTAAGTTCACAGGATCCTTCCAAGTAAGTGCATTTTCTCTAAATCGTCTCATTACTCAATTTAAAAGATCCCTGGATATTTGTGGATTGGAAGAATCGATAGGTATTTGTGGATTGGAAGAATTGATACTGTTAAAATGTCCATACCACCCAAAGCAATCTATAGATTGAATGCAATCCCTATCAAATACCAATGGCATTCTTCACAGAATTTAAAAAGAAAATATTCCAAAATTTATATGGAACTATACAGACACACACACACACACACACACACACACACACACACACACACAAACAGCCATAAAAGCTAAAGTAATCTTGAGGGGGGAAAAAGTATTCCTAGGAAGCAATTTCTTGCTTTCAAAATTATGAGAACCTATTCTGAGAAATGGGTCTCATCCTTGCTAAATTATTTACTATAGTTATTTCTGAGACATAATATCCTCAATCTTTTAATAAAATGTTGTCTGTGTCTTTGGTCTCTGAACCAAACTCTTTGGTTCTCAGTTATAAAATGATGAGCAAAAACAATTTTTATCAGATAAAATCCTAATGCTATATGACATACTTCACAGCCATATCCTACCTTGTTTCTTTCTTTGTTTTTAAGAACTTGGTATAACATTTGGATATAACTGTATTAAGGGTTGGCTGTATCCCTTCAAAATTCACATATCTATTGCAGACTGTGACTGTATTTGGAGATAGGACCTTTTAAGGGGGTGATAAAGTTAAAATGAAGCCATTAGGATGGGACCTAATCCAGTCTGCCCAGTGTCCTTACAAGAAGAAGAAATTTAGACACAAAAAAGACTCCAAGAAAGTGTACACACAAAGGAAAGACCATGTGAAGACGCCACAAAAAGGAGGAGAGAGCCAAGGAGAGAGGCCTCAGAAGAAACCAATCCTGCTGACACCTTGATCTTGGACATTCAGCCTCCAGAACTGTGAGAAAGGAAGTTTCTGTTGTTTAAGCCACACATGTGTGTTATTTTGTTTGGGCAGCTGCAAGAATCTAATACAAATGGAAGCATAGGTTTTTAAATCAAATTAGTAGAAATTTATCAACACATTTCAAAAAGTATTTATTATCTGCCACAAATATTTTGTGGAATGAGGTGAGGAATCGATAAATAAGTTACTGAGAGCCTGCTGTAAGTCCAGCTCTCTGGCAGATAACTAAGGTACAGATGAATGAGGAGCCATCATGCCCACCAAGAGCCCCAAGTCTAGCAAGGGGGCTGAACTCCGTGGCTTAAGTAACACAGAGAGGTATGTACCAGATGCTCGGGAACTCCTTTGAGGAGATGAGTGTGTGCTTCTGCTGGACTGGAAAACCAA
Source organism: Glis glis (assembly GCA_004027185.1). Lineage (NCBI taxonomy): Eukaryota > Metazoa > Chordata > Mammalia > Rodentia > Gliridae > Glis > Glis glis. The sequence goes on from PVJS01028756.1 coordinate 2,740, forward strand.
TAAAAATGGTGACGGGAGGCAACAGTAAGGCAATCTCTTTTTTATTTTTAAGATGTTTTCATCCTTTCTGAGTAAGAGTAGTCTGACATAGCAAGTAAAATCTTAATTGACTTTTCAGAACAACAGCTATATTAAATGAAAATGAAATAGACATTATCTAATGGTTAAATTGGAAATACAAAATATTCACACTGAGTAGTTTCCACTTACAGCCTCTTTTACATCCCATGTATCCTTTATAATCCGTGTGTGTGTGTGTGTGTGTGTGTGTGTGTGTGTGTGTGTGTTACTGAGGATTGAACCCAGGGGCATTCTACCTCTGAGCTTCACTCCCAGCCCTTTTTCTATATTTTGTTTTGAAACAGGGTCTTGCTAGGTTACTATAGTCTCACTAAGTTGCTGAGGCTGATCTAGAACCTGTGATCCTCCTGTCTCAGCCTCCCAAGTACTGGGATTACAGGTGTAAGCCACCATGCCCAGCTTAATCCTCTCTTAAACTAGATATCTTCCAGGGCCACAAAGTGAAGGAACTTTCAGGAGACATTTCTTAGTGGTCAAATTAGCCATTTTGTAATAGTTGTACTTTTATCATTTTTACTCCCAAACTAAGTACCTCATGTTAGGTGAAATACAATTCCACCTTCAATCAAATATTTATTCAACTCAATGAGCCAATTCATGAATTTGAGAGTGTGAACGCACCTAAGGAAAAACACTGGTACTATTTTCAGCTGTCCTTAAATACTCCAAAGGCCTACCCCATCTGTAGAGAAGTGGAGCAGCCGGCCCTGTCTAGACAGGAATTCAAGTCAGGCTCTGAAACTGCCAGAGAAGTCAACGATTCTGCCTCCCTTGCTTTAACCCCAAGCGCAGAGCACCTGCACCACGGGGACTTGTTTCAGAATTCATAAAGTGACTGTCACCCTGCATTTGCCAAAAGCTTAAGGCAATATTTGAGAGAAATCCTATTGAACATGTTAATCATCTAAGCTCTAGGCCTGAAGTCACTTAAAGGTATGACAAAAAAGAAAAATCCTGCAACCACATCACTTATTCCTTCACAGAAGTGATCTGGTGCTGCAGTTTAGTATTTTGCTTTGGTGAATAAAAATCACAATTTGTAACACAGTCTGTCTTTCACAACACTATGGTTTGAATATTTTGTCCCTTTCAGTACGCAATAGCCATTTTGTAAGGAGCTTCACTACACAATAAATTTTTCTTTTCATTTTGTGCAAAACAGTAAGAAGAGAAAAAGAGCAAGAGTATCCTCATCTTTTTTTATTGGTCCCTTTTCTGCTGCTCATTCTGATAAAACGATAGCCTTCCTAGGTTAGGTCCTATCTCTCTTCTCTTGTGACATCTCTATTCCTCAGTGGCTTCATCTAGTTTCCAACCTCAGCTCTTGTCTCTATGTCATTGACTCCCCAAATCTTCTAATACAACCAGACCCAAATCCAAGACTAATGCTCTCTAATAGTTTTCTATAACAGTGGAAATATTCAAATCTATACTGTTCAGTAGACTAGCCACTAGCTGTATGTGAATATTGAGCACAGAATTAATTTAATTTAAATACAGTGGCTAGTGGCCATTGTACAGCTCTAGACAGCACAGCTCTAGGCTTCCATATGTATCTACCTGCTGACCCCATGATGACCAGGACTCCAAAACTAAGATGCCCAATTCAGAACTTTTCATGTCTGCCAAAAACACAATTCCTTTCCTTCATTGGTTTATTCTTCTTAATTATCCCGCCATGCTGTTGTTCATGCAGCCTACCAATGGTAACATTCTTTTCGACACTCAACTTTTCCCCACAATCAGTTTGCTTAATATACAGTGGCACCTCTGAACAAGGAAGGTAAATTTATTTAAAAAAATAATGATTTAGAATAAATTCATAAGTAACAAATTAATGTGTTTTGTTGGTATTTTAATTATTCTCTTCTCTCCTGGAAACATTAACCAGTATTCAATATTGCATCAATAAAAGGTGAGTTACTGGGTCTGTATTGATGAAGGGGAGAAGGTCAAAGGAGAAATCTATGGTACATAGAAGGAGGAAAAGTTGTCAGTGCTAGGCAGTAGAAATAATATGAGTCGAATTATTTAACTCAGGAGAAATTGTGCAGGTCAGCAGATGTAGGAGGAGAACTGGGAGAAGAATGAGAAGGAAAGAAAAAAGAGGAAGGAGAAAAAGCAGATAGAATTCTTGAGACTGGTGAGATAAGGAAGGACTTCCCAGAAGCAGGCCAAAGTAGAATTAAGGTTTCAGTGAAGGCTGAAACTGTGCAGGCCTCTCCTGACTGCTCTGGGGTAAGGATTGGCATCTTATGCTAATTACTTTATAATGAGTAAGAGAGAGATAAACAGTAATTAGAGGAGGAACTACACTTGATTTAGAACACCACTCTCTAATAGAAATACAATGCAAGCCAGACACATAGTTTTAAATTATATAAGCAACTTATTTAAAAGTGAAAAAAAATCAATCTTTTTATACAGTTTCAAAATTGGGTAGGTAACTAATTTTTCATTGAAAAATGAAATCTCAATTGGACACAAGTTTTCATTGAAAATATTTATCTGTATTTAGTTTTTATAAAATTAACAATTTGAAAAAAATCAGGCTCACATAGATACCAGGTTGTTCCACACATTTTTTTTTTTTTTTTTTTTTTGCGGTACCAGGGATTGAACCCAGGGGCGTTCTACCTCCGCGCTACGCCCCCGGCCCTATTTTTTATCCTTTATTGAAACCGGGTCTCACGAAGTTGCGGAGGGCCTCACTAAGTAGCTGAGGCTGGCCACGAACCCGGATCCTCTGGTCTCTGCCTCCCAAGTACTGGGATTACAAGCGTGCGCCACCATGCCCGGCCCCACACATTCTTAAATAATTTCTAAAATGAAATTACCAGTTTTGAATTTAGATTTAAATGATTTACTATTAAATAAAATCAAAATTTTAGTTCCTCAGTTCCAGCAGACATTTTAAATGTCCAATAGTTAGGAGCTACCATATTGGACAGCACAAGCCAAGAACTTGCACTACTTTAAGAAAAAGCCTTGAGAGAGTGTTGTCAGAAAGTTGTGCTGGAGAACAAAGGCTGTGTGCCAAAGGAAAGAATTTTCATAAAGCAAGAGTTAGTTTGAGCATACACATCCAAGAGGGCTTTGAACACTGCAAGTCTACTTTTGCTTACCAATGGACTCCAGGCCAGGAGAAGTGAGAAAACATGTGGCTACAGATCTGCATTGTCTTGCTGCCCTTCTGCCTGAAAGAGACATTAACCTGAAAAACAAAAGAAGCTCCCATCTAAATTGCTCTACAAAGTAGGGTAATGAGAATAGATCAAGGAGACAGGAAAATAAGGAAAATGCATATGCTCCATTTGTGAGCCCAAAAAGCTGTTGGGATTTTTTTTTTTTTTTGGTGACTAATCATCCTATCGCTACCAGATTATAAGAAATATGTCATATTAGAAGAAATATCACATCGATTTCAATATTATTCACAAATAATTCAATACTAGCTCAAAATGGTAGACTATCAGCTACCAGAGGAGAGGAATGTTTTATTCACTGTTATATCTCCAGATCCTAGTACCCAGCCCCATAGTAGGAGATCAACAATTATTTGCTTAGCAAACAAATTAATAAATAGCTCCATAGCTTCCATGCAATAAACAGTAGCATTAGTACCACACAGAATCATGTTCCAAATCTGCTCTTCATTTATTTTTCTCAGCAAATATTTTTAAGTATTCAGTATGCATTGGTCATTCTTTTGTATATTGTGAATATAGAAATAATAATTTTTTAAAAGAAAAAAATGAAATTTATACATGACACTATTTCACAACAAAATTATCTTTATGTAATTTAAAGAATCCACCTGGCTAATACGGGTCTTATTTTCCTCAAATACTGTATGAAATATTAAAATGCAACTTAATCAGAGAACACCAGATTCCACCTAACTTTTAAAACTTTATACAATCTCCATCAATATCCTCTCCATCAAATAATCCTCTTACCCAAAAAGTACTATGGATTTAACTCTGTTTCTATTTGTCTTGCCCTAATTAGGCATCTCATTTAAATGTTCTTTCCAAGTTCATATGGGAGTTTTCTTATAATTCCTTGCTGAACCCAAGTGATACTTTTTTCCCCTATTTTGAGGCTTTTCAGACCAAGCTAATCATGGGCACACTTCCAAAATGTATAAGAATTAGAGAAAGGAGCTGATTGCTTAATTCTTGCCTCTGACTCCACACTTGCGTTAATTAGCTAAAGCCAGAGTCCTCAGCATGCTCTTGAGAGCTCCACGATCCACTGATTAGCAATGACAAGGCCATCTGGCCTCCCTGCAGCACGGTAGAGAGAGTCTCTCTTGGCATAAAAATCAGGGATGCCTGTAATTTCGAATGACTCAAGTGCTGCCACCACATTTGAAGGAGATGGTGTCTGACTACCATATGAGGCCGGCCCCAAGAAAGCAGCACCGTGATCAAAAAAACCAGCCAGGCTCCCTCAATCTGGACACTTCTCTTACCTATCCCTTACTGATCCTGCTCCTCAACTCCCCTTTTCATTGTTTTCCTTCCTCCAGTGATTACTGCACCTAAATTGACCAGCCTCAAGTTGAGGTTTGTGAATAATTTTGAGTTCACTTCTAAATAGCTATTCATCGAGGGAATGCCAAAATGAAGACAAAAGAGGAGTGTGGACAATCAGAGGTGATGTAGCTGGGAAGCCAGGACTTGGCATGTGGATGAAGCCAGGTGAACTGGCTAGCTCCATCCTGTTCTCTCTTCCCCCATGCAGCCAGGTCCAGGAACTGGAGGAGATGCTTCCGGTGGGGAGAGATTGGTCAGTGCCCCACTGGTGTATCGTGATGTAATTAGCAGCACATCCTCATTAAAATGTGGAAGACAGCAAGCACTCTTGGCTTTTCCAAGGTAATAATTTCCAGTGACTGTTTCCAGAGTGCTTTTATTCTAGAAAAAAAAAATAAAAACATAACCTTCAGACACTAGACCATGAGTCCAGTTTGAGGATCAGGAAAAATGTAATGTTGCCTGAGGATCTCTGGGTCCAGGAGCACTGTCTTTATAAATCCCACATACTAAAAATAAATAAATAAATCCCACCTACTACCTGAGACCAGAACTACATTAAGAATTGATGACAATAAAAAGCAAGTAAAAACTTGACTTCCTAGAGGAAAATTCATATGATGATGAAGCTTCACAGACCTCATGGAGGAGATTTTCAATGCAGGCAGGCGAAATATTGAAATAGCGGAATGGGTGAGCATTGTATCTTGATTCTTCAGTTTATGCATTGGTAAATATACTATTTCAGTTGTAATGTGCATCGACACTTTGGATCTCAGGGTATTGCCTTTCACCCATAGTCACTGTGAATTTCACAAGTCTACATAAAGTTATGCAGGCTTGATAGTATATTAATTTAAAGTTTCTGTCTTTGGGTCACTCCACACTGAGCTGTTTTAGTTTAGTGCTTTGTGAAGTCAGCATTTAGACTTAGACTAATATTTTCCTTTGTAGTTAAACAGTCTGGACAGGTCTGAGAAGAGTATAAATATCCACAAATAATTCCACTCCACACTCCTCGTGAACTGAATAGTCTTGGACGATCCAGCATAGACATCAGGTACTCAAGTAGGTAAAATCAGCCACACAAGCACAAAACTCCCTTATTTTGATAGGAGGAACTTCCCACCTTATGTTACAAACTATATCCCTTCATACTGGAAGACTTCCAAAGAAGCAGGACTAAAATTCACATTGGCAGCCACCCTTATAGCTCTTGATTATGGTTTAGCATTCATGTATCTGACAAGGTTCTATGCAAATTTAGATATTCTTCCAACATGGAACATGTCCTCTGTGATTTCTTAGATTTAGTTTGGCAAGCTTCTATCCTCTATAGAAATTCCTCTACATGTGCCAATACCCATCCTGAATATTAAGTTTCTTCCTCGGGTCTTACTGCTCTAAATAAAAAATAAAGAGATAATTATATTGCTATTTTATAGTATCTTTCTTACAAGGAACCCAAATCTCTGAACAAATATTTAATCTGAGTAGAAAAAACAAATGAGTAAATTTCTCTTTGGAGAGGAACGTTAATTCTTCCAACTTTCTTATATGTCATTTAACAAATTATCCATTCCAAGGCACTAAATAGCTCTCTAGCAGCCAGGCTGAATTAACCTCCCTTCAAATAGAAACACTTTTATTTATAATTTACTAATCACATCCATTATATCATCTTGCTAACTCTTCATAATTGTGACAAAGATAAGGAGACAAACCCAACTCTACAGGTAGCAAACTAAGAGACCACCTACCCACTGGTCTCACCACAAGCAAGTCCTTCTTCCTATTCATCCCTGAAATAAAATCCCATGAAGTCAGTCTTTCGGCATATGAATTGATTAAGGGCATACTATGCACTAGTTCTGTCTTCTCCAGAGGTCACTGGGCAATATGTGTAATTGGACAGGGTGGGATACTTTAATCTTTCTTCTTTTCATACAGTAATCAATTGACTAGGATTTTTGGAGTAGGACCCTAAAGAATGGATCATGATATAAGTAGAAGGAATCTTATGCTTTTTATGAATAATTTTTTGTGCTACTGGGGATTGAACCCAGGGGCATTCTACCTCTGAGCTACACTCCCACGCCTGTATTTTTTTTTCTTCTTTATTTTGAAACAGAGTCTCACTAAGTTGCGGAGGGCCTCACTAAGTTGCTAAGGCTAGCTGCAAAACTGTGATCCCCCTGTCTCAGCCTCTCAAGTACTTTTTATGAGTAATTTTAATTATGGCAATAACCAAGTAAGAAATAAATTATACTATGTGTATAATTTTATAATTAAGAAAACTTTGATTCTGAGAGGTTAAAAATAATTTGCCTAAAGATACAGATGGTACAATCTGAATTTAACTTACATCTGTCTCATGCTTGAATGAGATTGAGTCTTATCTATTTACAAGCTACATATGAACAGGATACAGATACTAAGCAAAATGATGCATTTTTTTAGCTTCATTGATCAAAAATAGTTTTCGGATTAATGTTCAGATCATGGGAATACTCTATCCTTTCATCCTTGAGATTCAGTAGAGCATAGCTAGAACATCCAGTTCTAAGTCTCAGATCTTTAAAGGAGTTTGTCAAACTCAAAATGTGCAGAAAATGGGCAACAAAGAAGGAAGGAGTTGGGAACATCGCATAGATGAGCTATGTTTGATGGAACTGGGAGATTCTGCCTGGGAAACAAAATGGTTATCATTTATTATCATTTTATAGGGATATACAATAGCAACTTGCAAATAATTGAAAATTTCTATATTTAAAAAACACAGGTTTGTTCCCTACAGCTCCAGAAGACAAACTAGAAAACCAGGATGACCTTCCTCACAATCCCTGCATTGCAATTTAAGTAAAAATTGTTGAGGGGCAGGCGTGGTGGCGCATGCTTGTAATCCCAGTGTACTTGGGAGGCTGAGACCAGAGGATCCCGGTTTGCAGCCAGCCTCAGCTACTTAGCAAAGCCCTCTGCAACTTAGTGAGACCCTGTTTCAAAATAAAGAATAAAAAAATAGGGCTGGGGCTGTAGCTTGGAGGTAGAGTGCCCCTGGGTTCGATCCCCGGTACTGCCAAAAAAAAAAAAAGAATTGTTGAGGACCTAGAAGGATGCTAATTGTAAGCCTGAAAGACATAGGTGAATATGAGAGACATTTAAGAGAGGCACCAAAGGCTGGAGGTGTAGCTCAGTGTAGAGTGCATGCCTCACATGCACAAGGTTCTAGGTTCAAACCCCAGTACAGAGACAGAGAGAGAGAGAATGAATCAGAAACTGATGACTAAGAGAATGAGGGGCATCACTGAGGACCCCAATAATTTCAGTCCAGGAGCATCTGATTAAAGATAGAGTCCACAGCCATCCTCCCTCTGCAGGGAACCTCCAGTTGCCTCCTTGGCAGAAGCAGCGAGCTAGAGCAGCACCATTATACTAAATGCAGTAGCAGACACACTTGGAGTTTTAATACTGACAGCCGAAACCCCACCTCAGCCTTTGCCCTTGGCCACTCACCTTCCTGGGATGCTCTTGCCCTGCACATGTGCTGGCTCGCAGCCCTCCTTCATGCCGGCCTCTGCTTAAGTGCCATCTCCTCACAGAGACCGGCCTTGACCACCCTATTCAGTGTACACTCTCCTTTTCCTTACATGCTTTATTTTTATAGCACAGTCAACAGTGGGATATTATATAAATGTTCTCCTTCACTTGCATATCAAGTCTCATGAGGCGGAAACCGTGTTGTGTTCACTGATGTAACCCCTGTGCCTAGAACAGTGGCTGCCACAGTATAGACCCTCAAGGAATAGTTGTAAAATAGATGAATTTTCTCCAAGTGTAGTTTATATCACTTTGTGATAAGTATTTTCCATGACAACACTGTCCCTTGATGCAAAACTTATGGGGACAAATCATTTCTGTCACAGATCCACATTTTAATGTCACAACTCAGCGTTGAAAATGAAAGCATCTATGAACCCTAACATTAGATTAGCCACAAATAGAACAATAAGCTTTCCAGTACTACATCAAGGGACTGTCATGAACTCCTTGAATTTTCAATCAAATCAACATGTAATTTAATTTTGTCACATTATAATGTTGTAGACCAAACAAAATACTGTCCACATTGCCATTTTCCAGTTATATGGTATTAAACAAACAGAAGTAGCAATTTTAGATTGCAGATTCAAGTCATGAAACTTGAACATTCAAGTGTAAGTTTTTTTTTAAAAAGTTATTTATTGGATCTTCTAAATTTGGGGAGTCCTAGATTATGTAAAAATATGTTATTCACCTATTCAAATCAAATAAAAGCATCATGTTTATTTACAGACATCCTCCAAACTAGAAAAAAAGCCAATAACTGTTTTCCTCTACACAGCTTTTCTCCTCCAAAGACTTGTCCGTGCAGTTTTATCACTGAATGGAACAGATCAGAGCCAGAGATGTCCACAGTTCCAGAAAGAAAGGAATGCAGAGATGTGCCAAGCCCCGCCCCTACAAGGGGCTTCCATTTGTTTCATTCCTAGTGGCCACCCAAAAATATTTACCCAAAGATACTTTTCTACTCCTCTCCCCTGTCCCAATTTAGAGATAAAATGTGTGCTAAACCTGGTTGAACAGAAGCCTTCAGAACACAGCCAGAATGGGGATGCTCCCCAGACCTGCTGTCCCCCGTCTGAGCTGCCACCTTCTCTGGCCTGGGCTGCCGAGGCCTCCTGTCTGGTTTCCCCACCTCCGCCCTTGCTCCTTCCAACAAAGAAGCAAGTGCTCCTTCTAAAACAGAGGTCATAGTGTGTCACACTGCTGTTCCATCTGCAACAGTGCCCCAGGTCGTCCGAGGGAAAGCCAGTCTCTCAAGGTTGGCAGACCCCTACTAAAGCAGTGTCTCCTCTTACCCTGCCCCTCGCTCACTCTGCTCCAGCCACACGGGCTCGTTGCTGATCCCTGGACAAGCACCTGCCTTAGGACCTCAAGTTGGCTATCCTCAGTTGGAAATCTCTTCCCTGGAGATTAGCTTGCCTGCCTCGCTCAAATTCCTTGTTTCTTTGCTCAAATATCATCCTTTCACTATGGTCTCCCCTAGACATCTGATTTATTATCACAACTTGCTCCCCTTGCCCATTCTCACACCCACCTCCTGATCTTCCTTAACATGCTCTGCTTTTAAAAAATATTTCCATAGTACTTACCACCTTCTGACAGACAATATATTTTTATTATTTTTTGTGGTTATGTATTGCTTATCTCCTTCCCAAAGATCCCAAGGATTCTTATTTTGTTCACCAATATATCCAGGAAGCCTAAAATGGTGCCTGGCACATCATAGGGGTTCAATAAATATTTGTTGAATTAATTCATTAATAATTCTAGTAATATAACACACACTATTGATCAATCAATCCAATAAGTATGTTTTGAATGCTTAGGGTTTGTTCTGTATGCTCCCAAGCACTATGGAGGGTTTCTTTTCTTTTCCTTCTTTCTTTCTTTCTTTCTTTCTTTCTTTCTTTCTTTCTTTCTTTCTTTATCTATCATAAAGATCTGCCCTCTGAAAGTTTACAGTCCAGATGTGGAATCCCAGGCAGTCAGCAATGTCAAAGACATTAAGGATGGGAGGTATTGATAAAGACCATCAACTACATTAATAATGTCTTTGTTTTCATGCATTTATATATCAATTATTCATCAAGCTCCTACTATGAGCCAAGTACTACACTAGCCTGGAGGTGCTGGGGTGAACAAAACAGACATGGTCCCTACCTTCTCGCAACTTACATTCTGATAAGGCAGACAGACAATGAACCATTGAATAAAAAACAAAATAACCATAGAAATACCCTAAAGAAATAAACAAAATATGTCACAGAGAACCATATCACACCAAATACAATCACCAGATAGATGCAGGCAGAAAGGAAACCAGGACAATTTGGACCTTGCTCTCCTCTCACCCTCCAACCTCCTACTGGTGCTTACCTTTGGTCCAACTAGAAGCCAGAGGGTGTGGGAGCCTGTTGGCACAATGAAGACAAGACCAGCACTGTACAGCAGGATGGAGAAGGTCTGAAGGGGAGTGCGTGAGTGTGTGTGTGTGTGTGTGTGTGTGTGTGTGTGTATGTGTGTGTGTGTGTGTGTGTGTGTGTAAAAACATGCCCAAAAGAGTCCGAGACTTCCTCAATCTAATCTGATTGCTATTGTATCCATTGCACACTTTCCTCCTTATCTCTCTCCAGTGGAATAATCTAGCTCTATTTTCCCATGTATACTTCTTTCTGTAACAAACTTTACAGTACTGAAAAAAGCCAGAGTCATCTCTTAAACTTCCATGAACTAAGTTCTAAGTCATCTAAGGATCCTGTTCAATTTCTCCCAATGCTTCTGAATATATAAAATAAAATATTATGTACAACTTCTATGCCACTTATTAGTAGGATAATAGTTTATTTGCATGAAAATGAACCTTTCAAATTTGATTGGCATGTTAGGGCTAGCCTGATTTGATCTTTAAAGATTTTTTTAAAAAAAACAAAGTGGCCTATGAAAGCAGGTGCTTTAAAACACCTATATTAATATGCATAGAAGAAAGCATATTTAAATTCTCAAAAATTAAATGCAGAGCAAAGCGCAACTCTGAGTCAATAATAATTCCATTATTCATTGACATTTTTGAGCACTTACTATGTGTCATAAATTATACCAACTGCTTTACAACATTTCTAATCCACACACTCTTAGAAATAGGTACAATTATTATCCCTATTTTGCAATTAAAATAAACTGAGGAACAGGAAAGTTAGGTCACTTTCTCAAGGTCTCACAGATATTACGTGGTGAGAATCAAATTCAAACTTTGCTTAACCAAAGCTGAGCCCACAGACCATCAGGAAATGAGAGCAAAGCATCTGTCCACAGACCTGTGGGTTCCAGAAACACTCCTTAACCATCTTTCCCCTTCTGGTCATTTTTAAGAACATGAAACTCTGAGTATACTCACTGGCCATCCCATAATAAGGATAATAGAAAAATATATTAAGGAGTATATTAAGGAGGTGCTGTTACATAAACAAAATAAATAAAAGCAAGTTAAAAGACAACTGAGAACATCATGCTCTCACCTGTGTCAAAACAAGAGTAGATCTACAGTTGTGTTAGCTTTCTGTCATTGTGACAAAACACCTGAGAAAATTTTATTTTGGCTACAGAGGTTTCAGTTACTGATCAGCTGGTTCCATTGCTTTTAGGTCGCGGCAAGGTGAAAACATCATGATGGAAGAGTGTGGTGGAGGAAAGCCACTTACCTCATGGTAATTGGGAAAGAGAGGAGAGGAGGAGAGGAGAGGGGAGGAGAGGAGAGGAGAGGAGAGGAGAGGAGAGGAGAGGAGAGGAGAGGGAGAACAGCTGGGGACAAAATATAGTCCCCAAAGGCACACCCCCAAGGAGCCACTCTCTTCAACTAGGTTTTATCTCCTGTAGTTCCACCACCTCCCAATAGTCCATCATCTATGAATCCATCAATGGGTTAATCCATTGATGAGGTTAGAGCAAGAGGTTAGAACAGAGGCTCATGATCCAGTCACTTCCCAAGAGCCCCACCTCTGAACACGGTGCACTGCAGACCAAGTCTTCAACACGTGAGCCTTTGGGGGCCATTTCATATCCAAACCATAGCAACACTTATATAATAGGCAAATATATGATACAGAATAGGTACCAATGTGACTGTAAAGGTGTAGTCACAGCTAATTTCTGAAAAGATGAAAGAAAAATCTGCCCAGACATAGAGTTGCTTTGGAACTGTGCTCAAAGGGAGCAAAGGTCTGTTTAGTTCCCAGTATTCCTTTCTGTATCATTTGAATCTACCACAAACTTATACATTATCACATTAATTATACCAGTATCTCATAAGAAGGCAAAGGCTGAGATGATAATCCAATAACTTCAACACAAAAGAGCATTGCTGGCGATCCCCTGTGTACCCAGTAGGCATTTCTTCTGAGATTATTAGTTTTAAACTCTTTGTTCCCTTTATCTTGCTAGTCCTGTATGTTAATAAGTGTTTTTCAGAAAAAAAAGTCAGCAGCCACAAAATATCTTCATTAATTATGTTAATTACAGAAGACTGTCTATAAGCTTGGAAGCAAGCAAATTTAGCATTGCTCCAGGCAGAAGTTTGTGTAGAAATACACAGTATCCAAAATAGGCCCAACTACAGATCCTAGCTGCTATCTTAATAGCAGCCATGTCCTGAGAGGAAACATCATGGAAGACCTGGATTGCCAAAGTCAAAATATTTAAATGTAATTGTTTGCAAATGCAATGTGCTATGTCTGATGTGGTACCAACCTCGAGAATCTAAATGTGGGTCTGTAGATGGTGAAGCCCAATTCAAACTGACTGGATATGGCAACAACAAAATACACAGATACTGAGTTCTAGGAACTCATTATTAGGGACTGACTAAACAAATTATGGACCAACATTTATATATTGAAACACAAAGTAGCCATTGAATTCATTCAAAACTTACCAGAAATCAATACTCCACCTTTTCACAAAACTTGACATTATTTCTCCAATCATCATTCAACATCAATGTCATGTAAAGATGCTCTCCAACTAAAGATGGGATTATGTCCCAATAAACCTCAAAGGTTAAAAATATCAGCAATCAAAAATGCATTTTAACACACCTAACCTGCTGAGCATCACAGTGTAGCAACACAACACACAGCACTGGTTCCTCTCAGGATCATGTGGCTCACCAGGAGCTTCAACTCACTGTCACTGCCCAGCACCACAAGAGGGTCGTATCATTTATCACTAGTTCAGGAAAAGATCAAAACTCAAATCTCGAAGTACAGGGACAGTTTCTACTAAATGCATACAACTTTTGCACCATCATAAAAGCTGAGAAGTCACAAGTCAAACCATTGGAAGTCAAGGACCAACTTTACTGCTGAAGGCATACTGAAGATGCTGAAGGCATCTCACATAACTACGCCCATACATTACTGATCAAGAGAATTCGCTGCCCTTGACAGTGTTCCCAGAGCTTAATCCTCCACCAGTCCTAGGAAGTACATGGCATTCAGTGCCTCCACTTTGTCTGTTATTCAGCTTGGGTTGTCTTTATTACACAGACTAATAATCTTCACAGCTCACTCCAACTAATTCTGTTTGCTTGACTTATTCTGTTGCATAGCTACTGAAGCAGTAAAAATAATCCTTTCTTGGATGAGCATCCTATTTAACATGATGGTTAGAAGTTTGACACTTTGGGGATCAAATAAACATGAGTGTGAATGTAAGTTCCACCGCTGATTAACTATAGGATTTGGGGCAATGTATTGAATCATTCTGAGACTCAGTTTTCTCATCTTTAAAGTGGGACTGATATGCATCTTACATCTGGCTTAATGGACCAAAAAAGATAATGTACAGTGACTCTGAAGTAGCTAGCATAGGGCCTGGAAAATAGTAAATGCTCAGCAAATAATAGTTTTTAATTCTGAACTTTCCAAACCTTCTTCATAGTTTGATTTTTCCACCGTTCTACCATACCTACAAAGATCTAGAAAGTTGAAACCATTACATTGACACAGTAAAAGAATTTCCAGGTCATAGCACATGTCAACTCGGTTGTAATTTTATTAGATACCCACAGAAGGTCTGGATTTTGCAATAAAGAAAAATCTCAGAATGAGGCTTACTTTTGCAGGGGGCATATCACAGTGACATAGTCACTTTGTTCCAAGATTGGTTCAAATTATAAAAGTTTAACAGGATATAGACAGTTGCTTCTGGGAAAATTCAATCAATTCATTTTCAATTTTCAGTGCTTGCAGGGACAGGAAACTGAATAAATAAAAATCATAGATCACACACGCATGCACGCATGCACACAAAAGAAATCTAGTTTAAAACAATAACTTCACCCTCTTCTAAAGCCATCTGTTTGGAAAGTTTGCAAATGTTACTAATTTCAGTTTTATCTTCAACTGAAACTGAAATCACCCAAGAAGAGGTCAGGACTAAAGGAAATAAAGGAAGAGCAATACAGACACTAAATAATGCATACCTAAGTACCGGAGAGTGGGCAATGGTGTGGTGCTCAGGGGTCAGCCCCTAAATGTAAGGAAGTCCCCCTCATTTAGAAGGAAGCAGTCCCCAAATAGCATGCACTTGAGCAGCCTGGGAACCCACAGTGCAGCTCCCATCTTGGCTCAGGCTTCTGGCTTGAGGAAAAGAAGCATTTACAGCCCAAAGGAACAGTGCTGACCCTGCCCCACCCACCTGCTCCTCCTCCAGATGCGCCTCCAACCAAGAGAAAATAAGCTCCTGTGACAACTAGTAGCCCTGGACTAAATCCACGCGATAGAGGTGTTTTGTTGGGCTTGCAGAATTTAAAAGCAACAAATAGTTTTTCTTTTGCTTGCCAACACTTAAAATGGTGAGATCACATATAAAATCCAAATATCTGACTCCTCTTAAAAATTTAAGAGATTTGGCCACACCAGGCCAGTATGCCTGGTAGAGATAACAAGGGTGCGCACTCCTAAGAGGAGTGTAAGCTCTCCAACTTGCCACGGTCCCTGCCACTCCCTGTTCTGACACCCAGCCCACCACACTCATGTACATTAGCTTCTGGCATTGGGAGATATTTGAGTACCCAGAGCCCACTGGAAGGTCATTAAGAACATTAAGCCAGACATGACAACCAAATGTCAGTAGCAACCAGCACACCTATCTTAAAAAACAGAATAGCAGAGATCCAAATCATATAATGAAAAAACTCCTGGCCTGGCTGTTAAAATAAATGGGTTTCCTTCCTAGGACCACTACTGGGTGAAATTAGGCAAATTACTTATCTTTTCTAAATTTCAGTGTTCTCAAGTTTAAAATGGGAGTAATAATAATGGTGTCATATGAGATAGGACATATTTGTGTTATTTTAAAGTCCTTTGTAAAGTAGAATAAGATAAGTATAGATTACAATATTGCATTATTCTAACCAATAGTTAACATGAGAATAAAAAAGGTTATATACTGTAAATGTTTTAATGTTCTTATGAATATATTGTAATTCATTGACCTGATAATGACTTCACATTCTCCACACTTTGCAAATTATAAATGCACATATTTAAATGCTGTAACCTCAGCTTAAAACTTTTTGTTAGTAAGAGAAAGAAAAATTCAAGGAAAAGAGATTATGCCTTTGTATCTCATTAGTCTTAGGATTAATTAGTTTGGGTCAGAGCTTCTGGTTTTTGGAAAGCTAATGGAATACCTGAGATGCTTAACTAAAGTTTGGACCAGGCAAGGAGCAGCCGCTGTACATCCCGCCTAGAACTTCATTAAGCAGTGTCTGGATCTGATTGTACCCATAAAATTTCTGTGCCCAAATGAATTTCAAATAAAGCTTCCTAAAGGGCCCAGAGCCATTAAATCTCCTCCTCCTGGAATCACAGGCAGAATTTGGGAGATGAGATGACCCTGACTAAGCACCTCACAGCAGCTCCCTTAATAAACTAAATAATTTCCAGCCCCGAGACACAATGTTAGCAGAAGCGAGGGGGTAGCCAGAATAGGAACCACAAGTTCTGAAATAAGAAAATTTCTCTCCCTTTTCCCTAGCCTCGCCAACAATCACAGTGCGAGACAAAGGGGATTGTTTCGAAAAATGGTACATTAACCATATCAATCTTGGTGCTTGCTCCACAGCCAGCCACGGTATAAGGGCCACCCCCAAGAAACCATGATACCGTATAATGCTGACCCCAACAGATGATAGGGCCAGCCACACAGCTTCCTACCACCACCTCTGAGAATGAAAAGGGATCTTCATTCTTTGAGAGTATTAACTAGGAAATGTCAAGGTAAAGGGTATTATTCCAACTCTCTTGTAGCACTTATATTCTCCACAAGAATCCATGCACGTGTGTCTCTTCAACTGTAGATCCCCTGCTGATCCACAGTGAGTGCCCAATATGGACTTCTTAAGTTGAACTAAATTATCTTTATTCTCCATTTTTTTTTTGTCTTAACAGCCCAAAAGATCTGAAAACCTCAAAGCAGTTTGTCTATCTGGGCCCTCTTCTTTTTTTGCGGGGATTGAACCCAGGGGTGTTCTACCTCCAAGCTATACTCCCAGCCCTATTTTTTATTCTTTATTTTGAAACAGGGTCTCACTAAGTTGCAGAGGGCCTCACTAAGTAGCTGAGGCTGGGATCCTCCTGTCTCAGCGAACCTGGGATCCTCCTGTCTCAGCCTCCCAAGTACTGGGATTAGAAGCATGTGCCACCACACCTGGCTATCTGGGACCTCTTCTACTCTGGCCTTGAAGTGTGTTAAGGTCATATGCCCACCACAACTGAGCAAAATGATAAGCACTTTTGAAATATAAGACTTAGGTCCAACTGTGCGCAGTGGAATCTCGTAGATTCTGTAAAGGCGGATTGATAATGAACATGGTGTACCATCCCTGATAATAAAATTCAGGGTCTGAGCAGGAGTTTCTCCAGATCCCCTCCTGTTCCTGCGCTCCCTCCCCTTCACCTCCAGGGGGCAGTCTAGTCAGTGTCCCCAAGAGTTGGAGGCGAAACGGCACAATGGGAGCTCTACAGGCCAAGAATTTGATTTCTGCCTCTGACACCCACCCGTTGACCAACTAGACAAATAACTCCAAATCCCGTGTCTCGGTTTTCTTTTTCATCTATAAAACAAAGTAATCGTTCTTGCCTTACAGGACTCCTGTGAAGATTATATAAAGGAACATATGTAAAGGGCTTGGCACAGTGTCTGCACATAGCAATTGTGTAATAGATGTAATCGATGTGGGAGAAGAACAAGCCTGAGGAAGAAGATGCTGGGACACTGTCCAGAGGCAGCTTCCTGGCCCCGCTAGCACTACCCTTGGGCTCTGGGGCCAGTGGCTTCCCAGACCATTGTATTAGAACTACCCCTAACTCTAAAACACTGGGAATGTCTGCCCTGGGAACCTGTTGGAAGCTTCACATTTTATTGTTATGTTTTGAGTTAAACTTCATATCTTTTCAGTCTTCTCCCAAGCAAATTTGTCTTTGTTGTTATGTAAAAATAATATTGCCCCCTCCTAAATTTCTGAGAAATATGAATATACAAGGAGATGTGATGTGATTATACTGTGATGTTTGCCCGCCCCTTCGTACCTTCGCCACACACTCAGGGGGTGGATGTGCCTCGATTTGCTGCCCATGTGGAGTTGGCTTTCCATTAGCACAATTGATAGTGTGGGTCCAGTCTGGGATATTGCAGTATCTCATTATTAATGTATAAAACTCTGAGGCACTGAGAAACTAAAGGATTTTCTCCACATCAGCGTGGGAGGAAATAGACTGAACCAGCATCCAGCTCTCCAAGCTCAGCCTACCTTCCTCTCCAGTCATAAAAAGCATAAACAAAAAAAAGTATGTGTGTACAGAGTTCTCAAATGGTCTTAACAGAATCAAGTGTCATAGACATCCTATGGGAAAGCATCTCTACATGTCATAGCATTTGAGAGCAGTGCTTGTTGTCTACCAAAGACAGGAAAATAAATGTAATACTTCAGTGACTCTGTTTGCAAAGGAGGATGCAGAGTTTGTATTTGAAGACTCAATAAAAGTCAAATAAGCCAGAGTTGTATTTAGGTAAAACATAGTACTTACAAATGGGGTTGTCTATACTGAGAGCTGTTTTTTACCAAAGGAGGAAGCAAATTCCAACAAGTTCATAGCCCTAAATGGGAGTTGCTATTGATAAATACAGCAGTACCTGTAGAAATGAGACTTTATGACATTTAATATACCAAATGACAATACTACATGTATACATTTTGGAGAAAAAAAGGAATATATGCATATTTTACGGAGAGACATTTTCAAAATGTTTGCCGATGAAAGGCATAATTTAAATTATAAAATGATATCTCAATCAAATAAGCACTAATATTAAGTGATAATGACTAATATTTTACATAAAATGTTAAAGTGATTCTTAACTTCTTTATAGTAGAACTTTAAACAATGTCTATGATATACAAACCTAAAAAAATTGTATTTTCAAGTTTTCTGTCACAGTAGTGCTGAACAGATAATTACCTCTAGGGGGAGCTCAAGGCTTTCTCTCGTCCCAATCTCCTTTCTCCACTGCGCCCCCACCACCCATCCCCCACTACCCATGTTCACTGATAGAGCCCGGGGACGCTCCACTTGGGAAAAGTTGCTCCACTCCGTTCCTTTCCAACCCCGTGAAAGATAGTAAAAAACAGCTGGTCCAGCAACAAATACCCCATCCACCAGGTGGCTATTTTTCTTTTTAGGAATAAAATCTAGTTACTAATAAACCCAGCATTTGAAAAATACATAAAATAACCAAAAAAGATCAGTTCAGCATATTTTTGAGATTGCAGTATTTATTTATTTTATACATTATCATTTCAAATCATAATGTAGTTCATAGTGATTTTAACATACATGCACACAGCATTTGGTAAGCTTTCCCCCAGCTCCCTCCCCACTCCATCCCTTCCCCATACACGATATTGAGATTGGCATTGGTATTCTCACATATGTACATAATATCAATGGAAGTGATTCCTTTATTAATTCTTGCTGTCCCCGCCCCCACCCCTAGACCACTTCCCTCGCTCCACTGGAGTTTCCTCCACTATCTAAAGTCCCTCTGGTATCCTGATTACTTCCTACCTTCTGCATATGAGAGAAAACATATGACCCTTCACTTTCTGTGACTGGCTAATCTCACATAACATAATATTCTCCAAGTCCATACATTTTCCTGCAAATGACCTAATTTTGTTCTTCTTTATTGCTGAGTAGAATTCCATTGTGTGTATATCCCATAATTTTGTAATCTGTTCATCTGTTGATGGACACCTAGGTTGGTTGCATAATTTGACTATTATGAATTGTGCTGCTATAAATATAGATATGCATGTATTACTCTAATATTCTGATTTCATTCCCTTTGGAAAGATACCCAGGAGTGGTATAGCTGGATTATATGGTGGATCCATTCCATTTTCTTCTCAGCATATTTTTAAAAAATTATTCTACTTACAAAATAAAGCTTAAGTTTACTTGCTTGCAACTTTTCAAGAACATGCCTAGCCAGGTGTGGTGGTGCACACCTATAATCCCAGTACTTGGGAGCCTGAGACAGGAGGGCCACAGGTTCGAAGCCAGCCTCAGCAACTTAGTGAGGCCCTCAGCAACTTAGTGAGACCCTGTTTTAAGCTAAAAAATAAAATAGGGATGGGGGTGTAACTCAGAGGTAAAACACTCCTGGGTTCAATCCCTGGTATCACACACACACAAAAAGAGCATGCCTGCTTTATAAGACACAATTGCATACAGCATTGCACAGTGACCATTGCTTTGAACAGACACAGATGTCACCCATGTAAAAATTCATTTGCACTTTTTTCCCCAAAATAACACCAAATATGTTTTACTATTCTGACTCTGATTTGCTGCTACATCAATCCAAGTATAATCTGCACGAAAAAAATTGCAAGTCATAACATTTTGTTACTGGGGTAAGGAATTTTCCAGCCATGTTGTTACTACCAGTCACCATATTCCTGAGATGGAGAGGCTGGGGTGATGAGCACAGTGTGCTGGAGTGTTGGGTCAGGACCAAGGGCAGCCTTTTTCAAACTACAGTTCTCAGGCTTCTGTCCTCAGATTCTCCTCACGTGAGAGTCACTGCTCCATGGTGTTAAAATGACAGGAGTGAGATGTATTCCAATGAAACATTAAAGCAGAACATTTATTAAGAATCATAAATACAGGACTGTAATTTCCAAAGTGGTGTTATATACCCCTAAAGAACATGTTTCAAAATAACAGAATTTCTGTTTATATTTTTATCTCAAAAATTAGGGATTAGACTTTCTTAATACTTCATGTACAGAATAACAATACTATACATAAAACAATTTGAAAGAAAAAAGAATATTCACACATTTTACAGAGAGACAGCTTCAAAATATTTTGCTGATGGGAGGCACAATTTAAAAGTTGGGAGACCAACAATACAGAGAAAATTATGCTTCTGAAAGCATATGTCAGGTTAATTAGAAGATAACTTAGACAGATGTGAGCCTGCAGTCCAAAAATGGTCTCCCATCGTCAAATAAATGCCAAGATGAAACAAACTTATTTCTGAAATGGTCCCATGCTATTATAGGAACAAAACTTCACATTCTGCAAAAACTGTCACTTTGGTATCAAACAAACTTTGGGACATGGATAGCAAATAAAGAAGAAAAACACTAAAATTTAGCTTTTAAAACCATTAGGTTCAAGATATGGCTCCTCTGCTCAAAAATATCAGCAAACATGAAATTTTAGTTGTATTTTTCAACCAAAAAATATTAACCCAGGGTGTTCTACCTCTGAGCTATACCTCCAGCCCTATTTTATTTTTCATTTTTGAAACGGGTTCTCACTAAGTTACCATGCACTGCTGGCCTCAAACCTGTGATCCTCCTGTCTCAGCCTCCCAAGTACTGGATTTACAGCATGAAACACTGCACCTGGCTAAACATATTTACTTTTTAAAGTTAAAAACTAAACTGAAACTTAGCAAGGCCTTCAGCAACTTAGTGAGACCCCCATTTCAAAATAAAATAGGGCTGGGGGTATAGCTCAAAGGTTGAACACCCCTGGGTTCAATCCCCAGTATTACACACACACACAATGTAACCTGAATATATTTGTTACTTTTGAGTGAGAATGAAGCTTGCGAAGCTTTCAAGGATATCTAATTGGATTCTTTGCCAATTAAAAGATGAAAAGAAATAGTTTGAGTAAAAAGCTAGATTCTTCTCCTTAGACTATGCAATCAGTCTCTGGGCAGAAAACAATCCACATCCAAATTAGAGGGACAGCCAAATCAATTATAGAACACATGGTCCTGCTTCAAATGTTAACAATGATCCTTGCCTTTGTCTCACCTGTTTAGCAAGTGCTAAGTCTATAGTCTCCAGAGTCTTAAATGCCGCCATGCAGTCACTGTCATACCAGATGATTCAACAGCTCATCCTGTGACTACAGAAAAGTGAGGATCTAACTCTAGTTCAACTGCAGGTGACATCCTCTCAGCAACCTTCCGATCAGCAGGCTCTGGACAATAGCACAGGTCTGGATGGACCATGTCCAAGAGATAAAGGTCTCTCCTTCAGCTTAGGCTAAAGAATGACCAAACTGAACCATACTGAATATGATAACTAAGAGTTGAAACAGAATTACAACTTGCAAAATGATACCATGACACTTGGAATAGAAAACTACACCAAACTGTGGTATGCAACACAAACCTTCTAAGCTCAAACTCAACAACAGCTCATTCAGACTCATATGTTCCAAGATGATATGTGCCTGGTTTACAGATTCTGACCAATCCCCACCAAGACCATCCCGTGACAAACTCTGGTCCCCAAAACTCTAGACGGTGCCCTCCATAGCTTCCCTTTGGAGACACTCAGGGTCACCAGTGGTGTGCCTGCTTCCCTGAAACTGAAACAAACTTATTAAATTTAACTCTTTTGTTGTTGTAGTTATGAGGTAGGATAGAAGAAATAAAAGAAATAGGTCTAAAGGAGACAAATAGGGAAGGAAAGAGGGACTGTAACTTTAAATCTTAAAAACTCAATATTCTCACCTCTATTCTCCGGGCCAGTTTTCCCCTAGGCCTTAATTCTTAGAAGGTCCAGTAGAAGCCGGGCGTGGTGGCACACGCTTGTAATCCCAGTACTTTGGGAGGCGGAGACCGGAGGATCCAGGTTCGAGGCCAGCCTCAGCTCTCTCTCTCTCTCTCTCTCTCTCCCTGTCTCTCTCTCTCTCTCTCTCTCTCTCTCTCTCTCTCTCTC
>PVJS01028757.1:0-17809 GCA_004027185.1 Glis glis
ACAGGGTGAGAGCGCTGACACAGACAGCATGTGGAGGATTGGGGAGAGGGCAAGATAATGCACATTTTCTAAGTCTGAAGAACCTGTGACAATATCCTGATGGATCTAGGATATGCTCTTTTAATATTTTCTTATTAATTTATTTTAGCTCCCGATATACCTTAATACATATTGAGTGAAGCTGGTCTTATTACCAGGAGGTCCTTGACCTGGTTTGGCGAGTGGCCGAGGCTCTGAATTTAAAGCACAATACTTACTATTTCTAAATGTTGTAGTTTCTGTGTTCAGTGAACACCTTTCCTTTAGCCAGTACAACAGACAGAGTGAATCACAATTGCTTTTAACTATAAATGGCATGGTGCTTTTAAATATAAGCCACAGTACATTTGTTAAAATGTGTTCCCATAAAGATTTATGGATTCAAAATGTGCATTTGCAAAAGTTAATATTGGAGTGCTCCGAATGTCTTTCAGTGAGTTTCTTATCAACCATGACATTTTATAGCTGACGTTGTATTATGTTTCTCAATAGCATCATTCTGGGCACTTTCGTATCTAAATGTACTCTATAACCCACTCAGAAAATATTCCACTTAATTAAAACTAACAATAATTGGATGTTTGTAATTACAACTAGGAATTGGTTTTATTTTGCAGTGTTTGATGCAATGAAGGTTGATGTGTGCAGTGATATAAAGGCTGTTGTGCTTAACTGTAGAAAATTCACATTGAAGAATTTCTGCTTCAGGCTATAAACATTCATGATTAAGTAATATAGCTGGGACATGCATATCTTTAAACTGACCCTCATCATATGTCAAGAAATTCAATTTTTCCTTGTTTATCCTATTAGTATGCCTCAAAAAACCCTGGCATTAATCAGTAGAAATGTCAGACAACCATGAGTTGATTTAAAAGTCATTTTATTTTTTTAAAGGAGCATATCAAGTTTCTTCTCTCAACATTCTGATTTTGATTTATTTTATAGCTGTCCTTGATTCCCACATTAGTTCTACACACACAATTCCTGTGCAGAGAAGTCAATAAAAGGGGCACATTTTATGAAATATGATAGAGAATATGAATATGCTGTCATCACCTTTAAAATATAGTATTGCCTATTAAAATTAGCTTGTGCCTATAATATATGCATTATTTTGTTATCAGTAGACCAGAGTTTAAAAAACTTATTCCCATCAAAAATCTACAGTATGAATGTAGATGCTGTATTCTGATTTATGAATAAAAATGTTTTTGAGCTATTTCTGTCTAGAAAACTAGAGAAGATAAAACTCATTTGGGCCCTCTATAATTCAATGTCATCATTGATTCACTATAGGAATCTCGGGGGGATGAAGAACTCAATGAGAAGAACACATTCCTATCCTATCCTTCAGTGCAGGGCCAGCCCTACACTGGTTCAAACTTTTTATAGCTGAAATCAGAGATTATTCTACATTGGAAGCTTTTTTTCCTCTAAGACCTATTCAGATAAGTTACAGCTTCATTATGTAGGAAAATAAATTTTAAAAATTGTTAAGATTTAAAAGGTTTACATATGACTCAGTTTCTGCAGTGTAAAGTCTCAGATTTGGTAAACATTTTAAGCTAAATCATTCTCACTGAACCAACACAAATAGGTGTGTCCCACATCACATCTCCAGGGAGACATCTTTAACAACATTCTCTAGAAAAATCCTCATAAAGTACCTTAAGAAAAGTTTTTTCACCTCCCAAAGTTAGACTTCAAACAAACTTGCTTTAAACATTGTCACATTATTATCTGGAACATTCTTACATTATCATTCCTCATGTTGATATTATATGAAATTGAAGTTTACAGAGATTGAGCAATTTGTCCAAAGTATACAGCAAGTAAATGTTAAAGGTAGCCTTAATATTCAACTTCTTCTCTGTATAGTTCCAGAGCCAGAAATCTGTTTTCTTTACCAATACTTAGTGATATTTATACTTGAGCTGAATTGGCAAAGAGTAACACATTTCACAGCCTTCCTTAATCTTTCATTACACTTTGACTCTGCTATGGTAATAGTTTATTTAACAAATAACTTGGAATTCTTAAGTCCAAAATCATAATAGTAGTTACATCAACAAGATGGCTAAGTAAGACTTTCCAACCCTTATTTTCTTAAAGAAACATCAATTTGAACTATCCATGCACACAAATACTTTCACAAGAGCTAAGAAAGCTGGGTGGCAAATTATAGAACCTGATGAAGCACAGAAATAAGAAAAGATGCACTGAAGAGGGTATATTCCATATTACAGTCCATATTACATATGGCACCTCTCCCCCAAGACTAGGAAGCACAGCATGGAGAGAGGTACTGTCCACATAGGGAAACCAGAAGGTAACGAGCACCTGACATTGTAGGATAGGAGATTTTAGCACAAGACGCCCTTTCCTAGTGAATCCCAGTTTCAGGCCAGGCCACATCGTTGCAGGCCCCAGGCCTGCTCCCACAGACCCAGCCCCCTGCCCAGCCTCCATAGGCCCAAACTCAAGGCCTGTCCCAGTACCAGGATGACCCCTAAGACACCAGGCATCATGTCTGTCCCACAGACACAGACACCAGGAGAGATACTGCAGATTCAGGTCCCGGGCCCACTCTACTGGGTCTTATCATGAGGCTGGCCCCCACAGGCTCAGGACCAGGCCTGTCTCCATGAGCTCAAAGGCCAGGCCTTCCCTAGAGTCATGCTGGGCTCTTCAGATTCAGGCTCAAATGCTGCCATGGTCCCAGAATAGTTCCTGTGGAGATCGGCTTCAGGCCACCCCTCTGGACCCAGGTTCCAAGGCAACCACCATAGGTCAAAGCTCTAGGGATCCCAGTTATAGGCCAGTACCACTGAACCAGGCTCCAGAACCATGCAGGCCCTAGGCCCACTTTTGTAGTCCCCAAAACCAGCCCTGCTTAAGTGGACCCTGGCATTAGGCTGACCTCCACAAACTCAGAACAAGGCTCATTGCCATGAACAAAGGCCGCAGTTCTTCCCCAGCACCAAGCCAGTCTAATGGATTCAAGCTCAAGGTCCTCATTAGCACCAGATCAGCCCCACTAGACCTCCCCAGATGGCCTTCCCAGGATCACTGCACAGACTGACTGTGATGAAACCAGTTCACTGGAAGAGGCATCTACCTCAAAGACACAGACACCAACTTAAGTATATAGGATCGTGCATAATCAGGGGAATAGGACACCACCAAAGGAATGAAATAAAGCATCAGTAATTGATCCTAAAGAAATGGACAAGCTGGGCATGGTTGCGCACAGTTGTAATCCCATTACTTGGGAGGCTGAGACAGGAGGATCTCAAGTTCGAAGCTAGCCTCAACAACTTAGTGAGGCCCTCTGCAATTTAGTGAGACGCTGTTTCAAATAAGAAATAAAATAGGGCTGGGGGTGTAGCTCAGAGGTAGAATACTCCTGGGCTCAATCCCCAGTACCACAAAACAAAGAAAGGAAGGAAGGAAGGGAGGGAGGGAGGAAGGAAGGAAGGAAGGAAGGAAGGAAGGAAGGACGGAAGGAAGGAAGGAAAGGAGGAAGGAAGGGACATATATGAATTACCTGGCAATAATTGGAAAGTAACTGTCTTAAAGAGGCTCAATGAGCTACATAAGAACACATATAGAAAAGTAAAAAAAAAAAAGAAGGAAAACAATACATAAACAAAATGAGTTCAACAAAGAGATAGAAACCATGGAAAAGAACCAAACAGAAACTCTGGAGCTGAGGAACACAGTTATTGAACTGGAAGATTCCATAAAAATCTTTAAGAGCAGACTTAATCGACAAAAGAAAAAATCAGTGAGCTCAAAGACAGGTCATTTGGTAACTGAGGACTGAGGAGAGTGACCAGGAGAATAGTACAAGAAGATACGGGAGGAAGGTGGGAAAGGGAAAAGGAACTAATGAAAGAATCAATTCAAATTATGCTATGCCCATGTATGAAGGTATCACTCCCAATCTCACTCTTATGTTTGGAGAAGGGCGGGTACGGCGTGGGACCAAGACCTGTGTGCATGTTTGTTTGTATGACTTTGAACCTCACTATGATGTATAATTACAATGAACCTGATCCTGGAGTGAGAAACTGATTTCATTCTATTCCCTGTCCTAAAGAAGGGCAAAGATCCGAAGCGGTAAAACAGAAAGTCTGCTTCACTGCCCTGCCCTACAAGCAGGCAGAAAGCCGCCTGTCAGCACAAGATAGATAAAGTTAAAACCTAAAAGTTACAGACCCACAGAGAAGTTAAAGAATTAACAAAGAACACTATGCAACTTCTCATGTAGACACAGGTGATATCAGAACAAAGAACAAAGAATAGGCTAACGAACAAAACTAGCCGATTGATGAATTTGGTAACAAAAATAAAAATGTTAAAACTTAGAAGGTCGCGGGCCTGAGAACTGGACCTGAGAAGAAACATTATTCTTTTACGTGGGTGCTGACAAAGTGGGCTAAGACAGGCACCCATATTTTATGTTGTTATAAGCAAAGAAGGCTGGGAAGAAAGGGGTAGGGGTAACTTATATAAGCCCCACACTTCTTTTAGAAAAACAACTCCTCCTCCTCCTCTTCCTCTTCCTCCTCCTCCTCCTCCTCCTCCTCTTCCCCTCTTCCTCCTTCTCTCTCTCTCTCTCTCTCACTCTCTCTCTCTCTCTCATTACTTTCGCTTTTGGAATAAATCCTGCCTTGCATTAAATTCCAACTAAGTCTCCCAGTAATTAATTCTTTAACTGCCAAGGGGAAGAACTCACGACCGGCTAGGCGACATGACCACCCCAAAACAGTTACAGAACCAATAAAATATAAATATAAAAAGACAGGTCATTTGAAATTTCCCATTCAGGAAAATAATGAGTAAAGAAAGGCTATGGGACTTATGAGACATGATCCAATGAACAAATTTATGCATTATAGGAGTCCTAGGATGAGTAGAGAAAGAGAAAGGGGATGAAAACTTATTTGAAGAAATAATGACAGAAAACTACCCAAATGTGAAGAAGGAAATGAATATATAGATCCATGATGCTTAACGAACCCCAAATATATTCAATATAAACAGGTAATTACCCAAACACACCATAACCAGATTCTTAAATGTCAAATACAAAAAGAATTTTGAAATAAAAAATTAAAAAAAATAAAAGCAACTCATCACATGAAAGAGAATCTCAATGAAACTCTCAGTGTATTTCTCAGCAGATACCTTTCAGGACAGCAGAGTGTAGGAAGATAAATTCAATGTGAAAAAGAAAAAAAACTGTCAGTCAAATATCATTTTAAATAGCATCAAAAATACTTATTAATAAATTTAACCAACAGGCAAAATATCACAGAAAAAAAAACTTCTTAACATAGGTTTGGGCAATGATTTCTTGGAAATGGCCCCAAAAGTATAGGCAATGAAAACAAAAATTGACAAATAAAATTGAATTAAATTAAAAAGTTTCTGCAAGCAAAGGAAACAACAGAATGAAGAGACAATCTATAGAACAGGAGAAATACTTACAAATGATGCATCCAATAAGGGGTTAATATCTAAAATATATAAAGGACTCAAATGCAAGAAAACAAGGAACTCAATTAAAAAATAGGGAAAGGACCTAAAAGAAGACATATAAATGGCCAACAGGCATGTGAAAAGATATTCAACATCACTAATCATCTGCAAAATGTAAATCAAAGCCACAACTAGATATCACCTGGAGCACCTGTTTGGATGGCTGTAAGCAAAAAGACAAAAACAACATTATTGACAAGCACCTGGAGAAAAGAAAGCCTTTGCATACTATTGGTAGAAATGTAAACTGGGGATGTCAGTATGGAAAACATTATGGAGGTATCTCAATAAATGAATAATACAATAATATAATTCAGAAGTTCCACTTCTCAGGATATAGGTAAAGGAAATAGTATATAGGTAAAGGATCTCAGTATATAGGTAAAGGATCTTGAGGAGATATCTAAACTGCCATGTTCATTATAACATTACTGACCACAGACAAAATATGAATTGAGTCTAAGTGTTCATTGATGGATGCATAGGTAAAGAAAATCTGGTGTATAAGTGCACAGTGAAATGTTATTCAGCCTTAAAAAGGAAGGAAGCCCTGTCATTTACCACAACATGGATGAAACTGTAAGACAAGGAACACTTATTCAATTAATCTGACTTATACATTGGATATCGAATTCACATTAAAAATAATTACCAAAATATAAATATCAAAAGGTACAAAAAATAACACATAACAAGTACTCACCATCCCAAGTGAATAAATGTTAACATTTTGTCATATTTGCTAAAGATATTTAAAATTTATTTTTTTGTATTATCAAAATCAATTCCCTAAGAAAAGATATTAGGGAAAAAATAATTTTGAGAAGCTGTAAAAGGACTACTCAAAATTTTAATATTGGGCACAGGATAGGATCAGGATATTCACTGACAAGAAAGCATGGATGTTCACTTAAGGTGTATTTCTTGATACCCAAATATCTCAGGATGCTGTTGTTAACTTCAGGATCATGTTGTTAACTTCTTGTGAGTTTTATTTCTACTCAACTCATTCTGGGCAACCTAGATGAATTTCTACAAAAATTCACATATTGTTCACATGAGTCACAGAAGTTATTTTTCCTCTTTTTGATTAGAGTGATTAATTGGTAACATCTATCCTTAAATTTTCTTCAGGTTAAAATCTTCTTACCTATGTAAATTAAAAAGTAACTAAAGAGATTTAAGAGTCATCTTGCACAGGAAAATATCGGCTATACCCAGAAGCATTTTGGAGACTCACTGAGAGGAGGAAGTTGATTAAATCTCAGAGCAAGAAAATAATTTTGGTTATCTTCACAAGAGAATGCCAATTCTGAATCTTTAGTGTCTGATAACTTAAGCACATAGATCTCACAATAGTCACCAACCAGAATATTTGCCCTTCAGGTAAGAGAATTCAAGCTTGGAAGTGAGATCAACCAAGCATTGGCTACTCTCTACTCCTGGTGATTGGAGGAACAGCATAGTGTGCTCAGCACCCAAGTTCTTTTTTTTTTTTTGCGGTACCGGCGATTGAACGCAGGGGCGGTCTACCTCCGCGCTACGCCCCCGGCCCTATTTTTTATACTTTATTTTGAAACCGGGTCTCACAAAGTTGCGGAGGGCCTCACTAAGGAGAGAGAGAGAGAGACAGACAGAAAGAGAGAGAGAGAGAGAGAGAGGGAAAGAAAGAGCAAGAGAGCTGAGGCTGGCTGCGAACCCGGATCCTCCAGTCTCCGCCTCCCAAAGTACTGGGATTACAAGCGTGCGCCACCACGCCCGGCCAGCACCCAAGTTCTTAAATTACACTAGCAGTCACATGTCCATATGATATTGTTTCAGTACTTTACCAGAGAAAAGTTTTCTGAGTTTTACATTAATACCAAGGTTTCATTTTCTGTGGAGATTCAAAAGAAACATACTTTTATGAAATATATTTATGTGTCTTCTTTGCAAATCACACTTAAGTCAGGATCATAGTATATTAACCAATTTTCCTTCAGTTTTGCCCTGCCATTAACTTTTTTTTTAATTTGGTTGCTTGGGGGAGGGGCAGGAAGAAGGAATTTCCCCATATAAATTACCATACTTTCATTTATTCTATTGATATTCATATTATTAATCATGCTAATATTCACTAAGCTTATATTAAGCATCTGGTATATGCACAGCAGTTTTCAGCGTCTTCTACATAGTAATACCTGCAATTCTCACAATAGCCTATGAGGTAGGTACTATCATTTTCCATTTTTAATGAATGAGGTTTAGAAGGGAATAGGCAAAATAAATCATTTGCCCACAGCTATTAAATGGATGAATCAGAATTTGAGCCTGGGCAGTCTAAGAATTACATATCCCAATATATGGCCCATTTGGCTTTGGTTTTCAAGAAATTAAGAGTTAATAATGAGTATTAAATTATAATGAGCATTGTAGGCACCCCAAACTGTGTTATGTTCTCTTGTTTTTATATTATTCTTGTAAACTATCTATTCAAAAGGGTTGTTATGTGTGTAGGAACATACCAAGCAATTCAATGATAATAAGAATAAGAAAAACTTTTGGTAGGTTCTGTCACTAACAAAAGTTCAGCATTTGAATACATCCAGTGTCCTTACATTGGTATATTCATAGATTCTGGAATCTGTTAAAACTTCTTTGTGGTTCAATACATTTTTTAAATAGGACCATGCCAGCTAAGCAATGTCTAAAAGTCTAATTCATTGTGAATTGATCAAGAAATTACTTCAGGATAAGAAACACTAATCAAAAGCTTTTTACTTAAAGCCTTGCCCAGAATATACACTTTGCTCCCAGGCTTTAATTCTGAAGATTTATGTCTCACTCAACTTATCCCTTCCATGATGTGTGAAACATACACGCACTATTTATCTATTATCAGAATAATGGCACATCTTACAAATACACCATCTTGTTATTCTAATAATACAATTGGCTCCCATGACAAGAAATCAGAATTATACCCTGGGGAGGCTTTTGAACTATAATGAAATGAAATTAAAGTCTTTTCACTGCTAGTGACAGAACCTATCAAAAGAGGTTTTTTTTTATTGAATTGCCTGTGATATCCCTGCACACATAACAACCCTTGTGAATAGATAATTACAAGAGTACTCTTGTTTGTTCTTTCTTTTTGAGCAGGTGGGTCTTTTCCAAATAGATTGTGTAATAAAAAATAAGTGATATCTGGTTTAGAACACTTATTGAAAATTTGGTAAAAGCCTGTCATCTAAAATATTGTTTTCATCACCATATTTTTAAAAATGTTCATGCACATATAATTTCATCTCCCCAAATGTAATTATCTCTGATGATAAGTAAATATAAAATGGACAGTTTTAAAAATTCAGTCTCTGAAGTTCTCTCAAAAGAACTTTTAGAAAGTAATAAAGTACTACTTCAGACATTTACATATGATGAGAATAAAAAGGTGATTAATCAATAAATTATGCAAGAGCTTTTTAATTTTATTTTTCTAATAAATGACATAAAGGAAAATAAGAAAAGATATATTCAAGGATGCTATATAAGGTTAAGAGGATTTGATTTTATATAATTAACATTTTAAAATATTTTTTTCTTATTATACAGCAGAGACTGTGGCAATTAGTTATCTCCAGTCTTCAACACAAAACCTAATATATGCAGAATTCAATAAATCCTTATTAAGTGTATTAAAATAAAACAATATTAAAATTATTTGACTAGTTGGGATTCAAGTATGTAGTAATAAACCATACTTCAAAATTATTTACTTAACACATTTTCATGTTTAATGTAGTTTATAAAGAATAATCAAACACATGTTTATAAATGATAATTATATATAATATAGAAAATGATGTAGTGATTATGATTAATTTCTTAATCAGATAATGACTGGTTTCATTAATGGCATGACTGAAATAATTGAAGATTCATGACAGAAGGATCTCTCAACTATTTATTAATAATTTTCTTATTTCCTTCTTTAGATTTTTAAACCTAATTCTAAATAGTTTTATGAACATATTTCCTGTACATATTTCTTTATGTAATTCTTCTAGAAATTCATTTTTTCCTTCACTGAAGATATATTCAAATACATTTTTCATAAATTTATGTTTTAAAATTCACAATAATTATCAAAGAGTTTATATATTGGTCTTCTACTAATATAAAGTATTCTCCTTGTATACTTTGGTGGGAATGTAAATTAGTACAGCCATTATGTAAAAGAGTATGGAGACTCCTCAAAAAACTGAAAATAGAGGCCAGGAAGATAGTTCAGTGGTAAAGTGCTTGCTTAGCATATGTAATGTCTTACCTTTGATCCCCAGAACCAAAAAAAAAAAAAATTACCATATGATCCAGAAATCCTTCTTCTGTGTGTTTGTCCAAAAGAACTGAGATCAGAATCTTAAAATGATGTTGGCACTCTGATACTTATTGTTAACACTTATCACAGTAGCCAAGTTATGGAATCAACTTGAGTCCATCCACAGATAAAGAGATAAGAAAAATAAGTAAAATACATATAATTCATTACTATTTAGATTTAAAAAGAAAGAAATTTTGCCATTTGTGACATGAATAGAATTATGCTAAGTGAATATCTAAAACAATACAACTCAAAATAACAAAGAGTAGGAAGGTGTTTACCAGGGACTGAGCTGGGAAGATTATGGTCAAAGAGTATGGAGCCTCAGTTAGACAGGTAGAATGTCTACCTGTCTTCTTCTTTGAGATATATTGCCCAGATGGAGAACATAATAAATAATTATTTCTTGTACATGTCAAATTCACTAAGGGAATAAATTTCAAATGGTCTCACAATGAAAAATGATTAGTATTTTATGGTGATGGCTATGTTAATTAGATTAATTCAATCAGTACACATTATATTCATAAATGAATAATATTACTTTGAACCTCATAAATGTATAAAAGTGTAATTTGTCAATTTACAATTAAAAATAAAAAATAGAAAATAAAAAGGGATTCTGCCCAGGCGCAGTGGCACACATTTTTAATCACAGTACTTAGAAAGGTGAGAAAGGAGGATCAGAAGGTTTGAGGGCAGCAGCGAACAGGAACTGAGATCCAGTTTCAAAGTTAAAAAAATAATAATGAAATAGGGCTAGGGGTATAGCCCAGAGATAGAACCTCCCTGAGATGAATCCCCACTGCCACTGCTACTACTACTACCAATAATAATAATAATAATAATAATAATAATAATAAAAGTTTCAACATTTCTAGGTGGATTGTGTTTGGAAATTTCAACAATTTTACAAATGCATTTTACTCACTAATATCCCTCCTTTTTTCAAATTTAACGTTCACCCTCAAGACTGCCTACTGTGTGACGTCCTGAAGCACTCCTCTGACCTTAACTGCAATTGTGTTGCTTTTTACCCCCAGCTTTCTATGTAATTGTCATGCTTCCTGATATGACACTCTTAAGTTTGAACATCCTTACTGAAGTAAAGGCGATCTCATAATTTTGAAAATATTCTCAAGCTAAAGAAAGCAAAGCAAACAAAGCTATATTATCCATCATGTAAAAATTAAAGATTCATTATTCTTTAAAATCCAGTTTTTCTAGAAATATTTAATTATCTATTGAGTCTGAGTCTCTCTGCTTTAACTCCTCTCTATTCTCTGTTGCATCAGTCTTTTCTCATGTTCTCGTTCTCTCTCTCTCTCTCTCTCACTCTCTCTCTCTTTCTCTCTTTCTATCTCTCTTTCTCTCCCTGTCTTTCTCTCTCTCTTTCTCTCACTTTTGCTCTCTCTCAGTCTCTCTCTCTCTCTCTCTCTCTCTCTCTCTCTCATCTCCAGGTCCCTGAAGTATTTTATGAACTATCAGAGCATACATCTCCCATGCCTGAAGTCTTAAACATTTTAAACCACTACTGGTCTTCTTTAAAATATGCATATTCCTATGACATAAAACTTGAGTGGAAAAATCAACCTCCTGAAACTATTCCAAAATATTATTCAGTTCTATCATATCTAGAAGCTTGGGTTTTATTTCAAGTCACAATAAAATTGATGCGTGATTCTGGCCTGAAAGTTGGCTAATATATTATTCATACTACAAAAAGGAAAGCTTGCAAACAAGTGAACCACACAGTACTGCCTCCAAGCCTTTGAAAAGTTGTATGGGGGGGAGATAGTATAGAAATATTATAGGCATTTGCTCCTATGAAATAACATGTAGCTAAACCAGATAATCCCATTCTCTTTATGCACCTGAGCCCTGGAAGAATATTGATATTTGAAAAGTTTGCTTGTTACATAAAGGAACAATTTCACTTTCAATAGCCCCTCTTAGGGAATAGCTAACTAGAATCTGGAATATAAAGTTTGCCTGACGTGCTATAATTAGATAAAAAAAAAACACCATTCTGCATCTTTAAGAGTCATGTTGGTTATTCAGTTTATTCCAATGGTCTCAGTATAGATGTAAAGGTGCCATAAATTTTTAATGAAAAGAGACTTGGGTATTATGTATTCTATTCTTCCATTGTAAATTCAGGAAAAACAGAATCCCATAGAGAATATTTGCCTAATTCACATATCATAAATTTTAATTTAGCTAGGTGTGGTGGCACCTGCTTGTAATCCCAGTACTTAGGAGGCTGAGACAGGAGGATCTCAGGTTCAAGACCAGACCCAACAACTTAGTGAGACCCTCAGCAATTTAGTGAGACCTTATTTCAAAATTTAAAAAACTAAAATAAAAAGGCTGGGGATTTGTTTCAGAGGTAGAATGTCCCTGGGTTCAATCCCCAGTACCACACAACAATAAATATATAAAAATTAAAAAGCTACTGGCAGAGCAAGGAAAAGAAAGGACGTATGTGTTTTATTCCCATTGACCCTATATGTTAAAACATTTTTCATTGTCTATATTGTGTAATTTATAAATTAAGTTTGACAAAATTTTATTCATCTTCTACCTTTTGACAAGTCTTTTGGGGATTAAAGAGAGAATAAAAATGTGTCTTTCTTGTAAATAGCTCAGTGCCTACTGGTGAAAGCAGCTATACAAACATAAAATCACAAGACAGTGTGAATGGTCCCATAACAGAATATCGTGCACGGTGAGAGAGGGACTAGGGTGCATAATAGTCGGGAAAGTTTTACAGTAGCAGAAATGTCAGAACATTTTAATTTAGCTGGATGTGGAAGAAAATGTGAAAGAAAAACCAGCATTTGACCAGTAATGAAGGCCAAAGGAAGAGCATTCTGGGAAAAAAAAACCCAACAGTATATACAAAGAAGCATCAGTAAGAAGCTGAATGATATACTAAGCTGCTACAACTCTAGCTGTAGCATCGTGTCAGAGGGAGAAACTGCACTTCAAGAAGACTGGAGGAAGTCAAGGTCAGATGACAAGGGGACCTTTATTACATGCTAAATGAACCTGGGAGCCCACAGGGAGCAGCTGCACAAGAACAATATGACTGGTTTGGGTTTGAGAAGAATATTTCTCATATATTAGAAAAATAACCTAAAACAAATACAAGGGGAAATAAAAATAATTTTTTCCTCAAATTTGAGAGATGAGGCTGAACCAAATGTTGTAAGATACTTAACAGAATAGAATCATAGAACATAAGGTTGATGTGGGAGAGAAGCAGAAGACAAATGATAGCAAAACAGAAAATTATGAGGCCAAAAAAAATTCATGGGTCTTATTTTTACTCTTGTTTTCTTTGTCATAATCAGACATACATGCAATGTAATTAATAAATCAATATAACCTCTGATCTAACATAATGAATCAGGATGGAGAAAATTACTCACTATACCCAATCTCCAATCCCCATCACCAACAATGAATGCCATAAGTACAATAGTTAATTTTCCTCTGGTCCTTGAAACTATGCTTAAAAATTGAATAGGCAAATTCAAACTACTTCTGGGTTAATGAGACTTCATATGACACTAAACTATTTTTTCTGGACTTCCTCTTTTTCAATGTCTTTTTAGAGAGACTGATTTTGCAAAATTGCATCAATCTAGTAGCCAAAACTTCTTTCATCCTTGTTGCATTTTGCTAATATGATTACAGTGACTCAACTCATCAGAAGACTGTATTGGATTTCTGAACTTCCTTCCCTCAAAGAAATTCATTAACTCTTTTATAGCGCAGTCATGACTAATGCTTGCAGCTGTTAAGCACAACCCTGATAATTTTAGTTGTTTTGTTCCTAAAATAAATCTCTTTCTATATCAGAGTTTCGTATCAAAATAGAGTCTTGTCTTTTTGTATGGAATTGCCGCTCTTGTTACATAGGCATAAATCAGAACATTACTAACATACTACCATTCTAGCTTCTACCACTCAAAATAATTACACTAGTGGATGGAGAATATTTTTTCCATTAAGATATCACTTTTTTTACATTTTTGTGATTTTTAATTATCTTATTTGTGCATTATGATTATACATCATAGTGAGGTTCCAAGTGATAGAAACATACATACATACAGCACTCGGTGTGGTTTTCTTCTGGAATCCACCCCCGCCCCACCATACATGGTCGTGAGATTGGTAGTGATACCTTCAAATATGGATATATGACTATATGAACTGTTTCGTTCCTCAATCCTTCATTTCCTCTCCCTCCCTCTTTCCAATCCTCCATTTTCCCCTCCTTCTTTCCCTCCCTCAATCCCCTTACACTATTCTACTATTCTCTTTCCTCATGCATATGAAGTCCTTTTTGTTTCCTATGTTCTCTCTAGTTTCCAAATATGACAGAAAACATAGTACCCTTGACTTTCTGAAACTGACTGGTCTCACTTAGCATAATATTCTCTAGTTCCATCCATTTTCCACAAATGACATCATTTTGTTCTTCTTTATGACTGAGTAAAACTCCATTGTGTGTATATACCACATTTATATATATCCATTCATCTGTTGATGAACACCTAGGTTGGTTCCAAAATTTGGCTATTGTGAATTGTGCTGCTATAAAAATGAATATCCTTGTATCACTATAATATTCTGAATTTAATTCTTTTGGAAAGATACCAAGTAGTGGTATAGCTGGGTCATATGGCAGTTCCATTCCTTGTCTGTTTTTTTGATGCTGAGGATTGAACCCAGGGGAATTTGATCTCCAAGCTACATCCCCAGCCCTTTTTATTTATTTTTTTATTTTGAAATGGGCTCACTAGGTTGATGAGGGTCTCGGTATTCACTGAGGCTGTCCTTAAAACTGTGATCCTCCTGTCTTAGCCTCCCAAGTACTGGGTTTACAAGCACACGCCACCATGCCCGGCTCTATTCCTTGTCTTCTGAGGAACCTGCATATTGATCTCTATAGTGTTTCTACTAATTTACATTCCCACCAACAGTTTATAAGAGTTCCTATTTCCCCATATCCTCATCAGCATTTATTATAGTTTGTGTTCCTGATAAATCAAAATGGTAATTGCATTTAGGAAGCAGAAAATTCACTGTAACTGAGGTGTTTTGTTCTATTATGTTAAGTACAACAATCAAAAGGTGACCATGAGAATGATAATAATGACCCCACTGCTGAAGCCAGTGGTGGTAACAAGAGTAATAACCAAACATCTACTTATTTAGTACAAGATATATGTGATTATCACTACAACTCCATGATTTGAGTACCCATTTTATTAATTTTTTTTGCGGTACCGGGGATTAAACCCAGGGGCATTCTACCTCTAGGCTACACCCCCAAACCTATTTTTTATTCTTTATTTTGAAACAGGGTCTCACTAAGTTGCGGAGGGCCTCACTAAGTAGCTGAGGCTGGCCGCGAACCCGGATCCTCTGGTCTCAGCCTCCCAAGTACCGGGATTACAAGTGTGTGCCACCATGCCCAGCTCCATTTTATTAATTTTATGGATGAACAACTCGATGCTCAGTGAAGTTAAATACACTGCCCAAGATGACCCAAGTAGATATTCAGTCTGATCCCAAATGTATGTGTTAGGTGTGTTTTTTAATCCATATTTTAGCCCAGGAAATATTTCCTCTGTTAATATTAGCTTTTCAAAATAATTCATCTATTATATTATACATAGATTTGCTTGAGAAACACTTAGGTTTAGGTATGCTTATTCTGTTCCAAACCCATATTAAGCTTTATATTTTATGAAAATATAAAGACAATATTCATAAGTAATATGCAGGCTACACAAGGATCAATTCCAGTAAATAAGTGACAGAAACACAATTAAATATAATAATAATAATAATAACAATAGTACTGGTAATAATAATTCTGATGAGGCTGGGCCAAATGGGATAAGATATTTACCAGAGTAGAATCATAGAACATAGGGCTGATATCGGGGAGAGAAGCAGGAGACAAATGAGACCGAAACAGAAAGTGGAGCCCTTGAATTTTGCCAGGCACAGCTTTAGGTATTTTATATGGATGACCTCACTCAATCCAAAAACCAACCCTACAGAATTGTCATTGTTGTTATCCATGCTTGACATATAAAGAAACTGAAGCACAAAGAGCATCAACAATTGACCCCAAATCCCTGTAAGAGTCAGCACAAAGGAAACATGATTTTAATCTTCGGCACGCACTTGTTGTGTGCCTACAGGGTGGCATCTCTTGCTTGGTAATTAGGAAGGTCTCATAGAGAATAAGGTGCATGAGTTTATTCTTAAAGGATCAAGTTTCTCTTAATGAATAGGTGAAGTAGAAAAGGGCACTCAAAACCACAAGGACAGCTCTACAAAACGTACCAAAAATACTGGCTATTTGACGATTGCACAGTCAGTGAGGTAACTATATCTTCATGGCTCCCAACCTCAACTGACTTTTGAAGCTGTTCCGAAATCCTGTTTCCCTTGCTAGAGCTTTCCCCCTAATGTTATTTTCATGCTTTCCCATCATCCTGAAACCTCAAATATACCACTTCTTTGCTCACTCTTATTACATGAATTTGCTTTCTATTTCACAGAAGTGAATCAAATTGCTGTTTAAAATTGCCTCAAGTTCCTGCCAATATTTGGATTAAGATTGTTGTTGAAAACACTACGTAGTATTCCTTCTACCTGTGCTGTTTGTGTTATATGTTGGTATTTTTTAAATAAATCGCTATCATAACAAACCATTGTATAATTATGTGCCACCTAAACATTCCAAAGGTCACTTGCTGGCCAAACAGATAAGGTCAGGAATTGTGAGTTGAGTAACTGTGCAAAGAAAGAGATTTGTTAGACAAACAAGAACAAACAAATTCCAGAGGCAAAAGGTCAAAGCAGTCACAAACTGATGAGTCCCATGCAACCCTCGGTGTCTGCAGACAAGACAAAGAAGAAGCTGTGGGACTGCTGGGTCTACCCACTGCACAAGCATCAGCACCTCTGCCAAGTAACACAAGAGCCACTGGGCTGGAGTCATCTGACCCTGCCAGAGATGGGACCAAAATGTGCATCTTCCCTGATCCTACCCTAGAGAAACGAGTTTGGTATTTGCCACACAAAAAGTATCTTATTTTCTAAGAAGAGATTTTTCCCTGGAATTCTGTTTCCACATTGAAGGTCCACATACATCAGTGCAGACCCATCTTGGAGACATCCTCTCTTCCTATACCTAACACAGAGAGTGAGGGAGAGAGGAAGGAAAGCAAGAAGAGGTGGGAGAGAGAAAGAGAGCATTCAATCCACATATTTCCTATTTTGGCCACTACACTCTCATAAAAGGATGTGTAGTTTTAGTAGTTGGATGTCAAAATTACAAAATTTAATTAACCTCATGTATGGCAGGAAAAAATGCTGAGAAATCTAAGGTTATTCTTTTGTCCACTCTAGGGACTAAATGTGCAACCTCAACTGTACCTTTGTTTATTTTTTGTTCTATTGCAACGGAAAAAAATATCCTTCTCCTATCTTAAAGTCAGTTCTACCTTTGTATAGAATCGTGTTCTGTCCAAAATCCTCAGAGAGCTCCTTAGATTTCCCTATATATTCTGATATCACCTCTCTTCTGGCTCTTTTTCTTCACATTTAAACATGCTCAACTCTGTCATTATTGTACAAGCAAATAGTGATTCATTTTCTATACAATCCAATAGATACTTTTCAGTCAATGTCAATAGACACTTCATTTGATCTACCATTCTTTGAAACTCTCTGTGTCATGGATTTTTTTTTAATTTCTCATCATTTTCTTCCTACCTCCCTTTCTCTATCTCATCAATGAACTCTTTTTTCCTTACTGATGTT
>PVJS01028758.1:0-25277 GCA_004027185.1 Glis glis
TTCCCACAATTTTGTAATCCACTCATCTGTTGATGGACACCTCGGTTGGTTCCATGATTTGGCCACTGTGAATTGTGCTGCTATGAACATGGGTATGCATATATTACTGTAGTTTTCTGGTTTCAATCCCTTTGGTTTGATACCCAGTAGTGGTATAGCTGGGTCATATGGTGGGTCCATTTCCAGTTTTCTGAGGAATCTCCACACTGATCTCCATAGTGGTTGAACTAGCTTGCAATCCCACCAACAGTGTAGAAGAGACCCAGTTTGCCCACATCCTCGCCAACATTTGTTGTTGTTTGACTTCTTAATGATTGCCATTCTTATTGGGGTCAGATGAAATCTTAGAGTAGTTTGGTTTATTTTAATGTTCAGACAATTTATAGAAAACTTTTTACAAATTTCTTATAAAATGCATGGACTTATATTTTTAGAAGAAATTTTGTTTATAAATTTTTAGTTTTGAATAGAACTAGTTCATAGCTTAGTAATATAATCAATAAACCAAATAAATAACTATTTCTAAAATATATGTAATTTTTACTGTTGTGTTACTATTTCTACTATTAAAATATTCTGGTTTGTACAAGAAATTATGTAGTCACAATATTATTGAGAATATACACAAAGAATACTAAAAGTGGCATCCAAAAATGTATTTAAAATAATTTTTGTTCTGCTGTATTATTTACTCATACAAAATTACTACAAGGTACAAATCACATGATAATATTTTTCAATTAAAATTAGACCTCCCAGTATTTAATTTACATCCTCTCAAACTTAATACACTTTTCTTTATAAGCATTCCAGCTTACCAAATAAAAAAGCTTCTACTTTTCTCATTTTGTTTTTATCTGTATCAGCTGGAATTGAAACTGTGAACACAAATCCAAGTCTTGGTAGAAAAATTAAAAATAGAATACAAAGCATTATGTTTAAAATAATGAATGCCTATTTTTCAATCTGAATTCTGAGTATAAAATAAAATCATTTGGAAAATAGCTTGAAATTCAGATATTTGTAGTAAATGTTGTATATAAATGAACAAAGTAATTAATTGGACTCTACGGCTCCTTCCACCTGAAAGATTTAAAACTTTGCACATTTGTCAAAAAGCAATATTTTCTACACTAAGAAGATTAACTTCAGTGCAGGGTTGGTGATTCAGCACTAAAGGATGAAGAATTTCCAGCCCATCTCTGCAGTTATGTGGCTTAAGGGGAAGAAGAGAAAGTTAGAGGGAATTTTCTCCTGCTTCATTCTGTTTACTTGTAAAGCCAGATATTAAAACACCCCAACTTTTGTGCCTTTTAGATATCAAAGTAAAAGAATTATTGGCAGAGTGGCCAAAGACATCAGGGGTGTGAAAACTGAAGTCACCATCCATCTGAAAGGCAATGAATAGTGTAAGGTGGTGATGGATGATGATAGCCACTCAGTCAGCATGATCACGTGGCTGAAAGGCAAATTGGGAATGCAAGGCGAACTCAGAGCTAGGCAGGCAATCAAAATAAATAAGTAAAAAGAAAGGACATTAAAAGTCAATGGATTATTGGGATGAAGGCTTGTAATAAATGATGATGCCAGTGATAAATTAAAGTTGCTTATGCTGTGGTTAGAATTCCAGAGAGGAAAACAGATTGGAAAACCTAGTACT
Source organism: Glis glis (assembly GCA_004027185.1). Taxonomy (NCBI): domain Eukaryota; kingdom Metazoa; phylum Chordata; class Mammalia; order Rodentia; family Gliridae; genus Glis; species Glis glis. The sequence continues at coordinate 1,661 of PVJS01028758.1, forward strand.
ATCAACTACTGGAAGCCACTTTCCAAAATGCTAAGTTTTATTCTTTTATTTTTGTTTTTTTTTTGTCTTTTTTTTGGTAGTGGGGATTAAACATAGAGTCATTCTGCCTCCAAGGTACACCTCCAGCCCTTTTTATTATTTGTTTGTTTGTTTATTGGTGCTAGGGATTGAACCCAGGAACATTCTACCTCTGAGCTACACCTCCCACCCTATTTTATTTTTTATTTGGAAACAGGATTTCACTAAGTTGCTGACAGCCTCCCTAAATTGCTGAGATTAGCTTCAAATCTGTGTTACTCCTGTCTCAGCCTCTCAAGTACTGGGATTACAGATGTGCATCACCACAACCAGCTTCAAAATGGTAAATTTTACAATGAAACATTTTATGGGAACATCAAAATTCAGGCAATATCAGAGCATATAGATTAATATTTATTTTCAGTTATTCTTCAAATACCAATGGGGGTCTATTGTCAAAAGAAATATTTTTATTGGAGAGAATTAGGATTAAATGTAGTTACAGTTTAATAGTAAGAGTTTTATTTCACAAATCTCTATGGAAGTTTAAATTTAGTGATGTATATGTTGTTGTCACCAAACTTTTATGCTTCCTACCCACCTTGACCTCAATGTTTTATATGTTTTATATATGTATGAATTACATCAGCATGTATTTAATTTCTTTCATTCATTCATTAAGTTAGTAAGTCAGGTGATAAGACAATCACTCACTAAACTCTGCCTTATTAATAGCCCCCCTTATCTGTAATTTCACTTTTCCTCAGTTTCAGTTACTTGCAGGCAACCACAATCAGAAAATATTAATGGAAAATTCCCGAAATAAACAATTTATAAGGTTTAAATTGCCATCTGACTGGTTTGATGGAATCTTGTGTCTCCCCACTCCATCCCACACAGGACATGGATTATTCCTTTGTTCAAGTATCCATTCTGCCTTTGGATAGTTGAGAGAAAAGGAGAGATCACATTCATAAAATTTTAATTACAATACAGTTTCATAATTGCTATACTTTTTATTGTTGTGCTAATCTTTTACTGTGCCTAATTTGTAAATTAAACTTTATTGTAGGCATGTAGTATAGGAAAAATGATAGCATATATAGGGTTTGGTACTATCCATGGTTTCATACATTTACTAGTGCTCTTGGGACATATGCATTGTGGATAAGGGTGGGGTTACTGTACCTATCTGCTGGGCTTTGCATTAGGTGCTGGGAAAAACATGAAATCAGGGTCATTAAGCCAGGTGTGGTGGTACATACCTGTGATACCAGTACTTGGTAGGCTGAGAGGAGAACTGCAGCCTCAGCAATTTCGTGAGGCTCTTAGCAACCTAGGGAGACCCTGTTTAAAAATAAAAAATAAAAATAAAGGGCTGGGATTGTAGCTCGGAGGAACAAACAAACAAACAAACAAAAAACCAAAAAATCAGGGACATTAAAAAGCTTTCTGTCTAGGGTAGTAACTTAGAAAAGTTTTAATTTTAATTTCATCTATTGATTTTAGAGTATTTGAAGAAAATAAGCCCAATATAGATGAACACTAACTAGTCTTCCCTGAGTATGGTAGTTTGAGTTCTAAACCATCCTTCTAGGTAGATGATTGAAGACAAATGATCTATATGAGGAGGGGGGATTGAAGGCCCTGGGTGTCACGATCATGCAGGATTCCAAAAGTTCTCAGTTTGCATGTCATTGAGAAAAACCTAAAGACATTATCAAATAAATCAAAAGTCAAACCAATAATCCAAAGAAAATTGCCTTTGAGGAGAAAAATGGAAACCATGTAGCAGGAAAGAAAATAGAGATAAGAGAACAAATTGGATGGTGAACTTGACTAGATCATGAAACACCTAAGACTATGTGACTTTGGGTGTGTTGATGAGATGATTGGTTTATGTAATGGCAGATTGAAGGGGAAGTCCTGCCCTGAAAGTAGGCAGCACAGTTCTGATAGGCGCAGGACCTGGATAAAAAGGAGAAAGCCGAGTGAAGGCATATGTGGTTCTTCCTGAAGAAAGCCCTGCTGCTCTCTTCTGAGATATTGGTCTTCAGCTTTTCAAACTGGATCTTCACCCTCATTTCTCCAGAGAGTTTCTGGGCATTTCCATCTTGGACTGGGACTGAATTAGTGGTCTCTCTGATTCTGAGTCTCCAGCTGTTAGACCACTCAACCAGCTGCTGGTTCCTCCGGCTGTCCACATGCAGTCAAAAACTTGGGACTACACTGCTTTGGACTGTAAGCTGATTTTAATAAATTCTGTTTTTCCATTTATGTGTTCTGTAAGTTCTGTTACTCTAGTGAACCCTGACCAAAACAGATTTTGGTACCAGGAGTGGTTCTAGAGTAACATAATTGGGAGGATGAATTTCCTTAGTTGGTTTTGTGGCTTCTGGAGCTGGCTCTCCAATTTGCTTGGCCTAAAGTCAGTAAAGAACCCCCTGTTAGTATGGAGAGTGCTGATAATCCATGTTGTGAACTGTCTAAAGCTATAGTAAAAGTGGATCCTTTCAGTGCTCCTACTTCACCCTTTGTGAGAGGCAAGGTAGTGACTCTGTATACAATACTTTTGAACATTTCTGGAAAAGTAAGGGATATAGTGATATTGACTGGTGGCTCCTGGCATCACTGGACATATTAACATAGGAGAATGATAAGATTCAGCATCACATAGCGGACCTAACAGTTAATGGGTGTGCTTTGAAGGAGAGTCTTGTCTTTTGTAGTCGTAGGATTGAAATTGCTGAAAACCAAACACAGGCCCTCATCCTGAGATTGACTGACTTACAACATAAGTTTACTCTCATTCCCAAAAGGTATCTGCAGTTAAGATGAGGGCACTGCTGGGAAAAGCATGGGATCCTGTAAAACGGAATGGGGATGTATGAGAGGACCCTGAAGAGGCTGGGGACATTAAATCCATACATTCTGATGAGTTTATCCTGCCGGAAGACATGACCTCCCCACCCTCTATAGAATTGGCTTCTCCACTTTCCCTGAGGGAACTAACCCAGCATTTCCTATGGGAACAGAGCAAAATAATGCTGGTACTCCTCAGGACCCACCCTCACCACCCACTTTCACCTCTAGGCCTATAACTAGAAGCAAGTCTAAGTGGGTCCCTTAGGGTGAGGTATAGAGTGTGACCCATGAGGAAGTACGCTATTCTCCAAAGGAACTTCTTGCGTTTTCTAATTCATACAAGCAGAGGTCTGGGGAATATATATGGGAATGAATTTTGAGGGTATGGAATCATGGTGGAAATAACATACAATTAGGTCAGGATGAATTTATTGATATGGGCCCTATGATCCAGCAGACCCTATGGTACTTGAGGTGTTAATGGCTGATAGAGATTCTGTCTGGAGCCTTTGGCAAGTCCCCATAAGTGAGTCACAGAGGAGGCCCTTGGGATTTTGGAGCAAGGCCCTGCCATCATCTTCAGACAATTGTTCTCCCTTTGAAAAGTAGCTCTTCTCTTGCTACTGGGCTTTAGTGGAAACTGAACGCTTGACCCTGAGCCACCAAATTACCATGTGACCTGAGCTTCCCATCATGAACTGGGTGCTGTCTGGCCCACCAAGCCACAAAGTTGGATGTGCACAGCAGCAATCCATTTTCAAATGGAAATGTTACATATGTGATAGGGCTTGAGTGGGTTCTGAAGGCACAAGTAAGTTACATGAGGAAATAGCCCAAATACCCATAGGTCCTACTCCTGCCACAGTGTATTCTGTCCCTAGCATGAATCTATGGCCTCATGGAGTGTACCATATTATCAGTTGACAGAGGAAGAGAAAACTCGGGCCTGGTTAACAGATGGTTCTGCATGATATGCAGGCACTACCTGAAAATGGACAACTGTAGCACTACAGTCCCTCTATGGGACATCCCTGAAGGATAGTGGTGAAGAAAAATCTTCTCAGTAGGCAGAAATTTGCACAATGCACCTGGTTGTGCATTTTGCTTTGAATAAAAAATGGCCAGATGTATGATTATATATTGATTCCTGAGCTGTAGCCAATGGTTTGGCTGAATGGTCAGGGACTTGGAAAGTACATGATTGGAAGATTGGTGACAAAGTTTGGGGAAGAGATATATGGATGGACCTCTCTAAATGGCAAAGAATATGAAGATATTTGTCCCATGTTAATGCCCATCAATAGGTGACCTCAGCAGAGGAGGACTTTAACAATCAAGTAGATAGGATGACCTGGTCTGTGGATAGCAGTCAGCCTCTTTCCCAAGCCACCCCTGCCACTGCTCAATGGGCTCATAAACAAATAAGCATGGTGGCAAGGATGGAGGGTATGCATGGGCTCAGTAACATGGACGTCCACTCACCAAAGCTGATCTGGCTACAGCCACTGCCGAATGCCCAATGTGTCAGCAGCAGAGACCAACACTGAGCCCTGATATGACAGCATTCCTCAAGGTGATCAGCCAGCAACCTGGTGGCAGGTTGATTACATTGGGCCCCCTACATCTTAGAAGAGGCAGTGCTTTGTCCTTGCTGGAATAGACACTTACTCTGGGTATGGATTTGGTTTCCCTGCATGTAAAACCTCTGCCCAAAAGACCATCCATGGACTTACAGAATGCCTTATCCACCATCATGGCATTCCATACAGCATTGCTTCTGACCAAGGAACTCACTTCATAGCCAAAGAAGTGAGGCAATGGGCTCATGCTCATGGGATTCACGGGTCTTACCCTGTTCCTCACCATCCTGAAGCAGCTGATTTGACAGAATGGTGGAATGGCCTTTTGAAGATTCAGTTACAGTGCCAGCTAGGTGGCAATACCTTGCAGGGCCGGGGTAAGGTTCTCCAGAAAACTGTATATTCTCTAAATCAGCATCCATTTTATGGTATTGTTTTGCCTATAGCCAGAATTCATGGGTCCAAGGAATCAAGGGGTGGAATGGGAATGGTACCACTCATCATTACCCCTAATGACCCACTAGCAAAATTTTTTCTTCCTGTCCCTGAAAACTTATGCTCTGCTGGCCTCCAGGTTTTAGTTTCAGAGGCAGGAATGCTTCTACCAGGAGGAACAACAATGAACTGGAATTTAAGACTTTCCCTTGGCCACTTTGGGCTCCTCATGCCTTTGAGTTAACAGGCTAAGAATGGAGTTATGGTGCTGGCTGGGGTGATCAGTCCAGATTACCAAGGGGAAATTGGACTATTACTCCATAATGGAGGTAAGAAGAAGTATGCCTGGGAAGCAGGAGATTCTTTAGGGTATCTCCTAGTATTGCCATGCCCAGTTATTAAAGTCAATGAAAAACTACAACAACCTAATCCAGGCTGAATGGCAAATGTCTCAGACCCTCCAGGAATGAAGGTGTGGGTCACCCCTCCAGATAAAGAACCAAGACCTGCTGAAGTGCTGGCTGAAGGTAGAGGTAATACAGAATAGGTAGTGGAAGGAGGTAGTTATAAGTACCAACTATGGCCATGAGACCAGTTACAGAAATTAGGATAGTAATTGCCATAAATAATTCTTTCCTATTTTGTTAAGAATATGTTTTTGTGTATGTATCATGTATTAAGCAGATATCATGTAGTAAGCAGATATATGTTTTATCTCCTCCCTTATGCCTCTGTCATGTAACATAGTATTGATTGACTTAATATCAGTACTTAAGTGTTATTAAATCTACATTATAGTATCTAAGTATCAGGAATAAGCATCACTCAGAAAACTTTGCCTCCTATTCAGGGGAAGTAACAGGTGCATTTTTAGTTGTATGTGGGATAGTTATATCACATTAGGTGAGATTCTGATATTATTATTGTGTTTGTTTGATGATTAATATGATTTAAAGAGACAGGATTAGAAGTCAGGTTGATTAGGGGTGGACTTGTGATGGTTAGTCTGGATTGTCAATTTGACTGGATCATGAAACACCTAAGATTATGTGACTTTGGGTGTGTTGATGAGATGATTGGTTTATGTAATGGTAGATTGAAGGGGGAGTCCTGCCCTGAATGTAGGCAGCATGGTTCTGATAGGTGCAGGACCTGGATAAAAAAGAAGGAGAAAGCCACGTGAAGGAATGTGTAGTTCTTCCTGAAAAAAGCGCAACTACTCTAGTCTGAGATATTGGTCTTCAGCTCTTCAAACTGGATCTTCACCGTCATTTCTTCAGAGAGTTTCCAGCCCTTTCAATCTTGGACTGGGACTGAATTAGTGATCTCTCTGATTCTGAGACTCCAGCTCTTGGACTGCTTGACCAGCAGCTGGTTCTTCCAGCTGTCCACGTACAGTCAAAAACTTGGGTCTACACTGCTTTGGACTGTAAGCAGATTTAATAAATCCACTTATTCCATATATGTGTTCTGTAAGTTCTGTTACCCTAGTGAACCCTAAACAACACACAGAGCCTAGAAAAAAAAACTTTCAAGGAGCTAGAATTGAGCATTGGAGGACTTTACATCTGCAGTCTTACCAGGAGATGTGGAGAGACCTTTGAAGCTGAGGCAGCATGGATGTCATAGTTGAGTCCTTGAGGTAGACTCAAATGGCCATTCATAACTCTCCTAATTGAAGGAGTCAAAGCCTAAATAAATAAATATCATTTTTACTTGAAGATTTATTTTCTTTTCTAGTAAACAGAAGTAATATCGAATAAATATATTGATTTTGTTGATAGTTTTTGTCTCTATCTTGATTTTAATTTATTGTGTTATTTTTAAAAAGTTAAGATGACCTGTCATTTCACTTGATATGGATAGTTTTATTTAATACTTAATCCAATAAATTCATTCTACAGACTTGCTCATCTTTTCATCTATATGCCCATTTTGCACCAATAGAGAACCAACCTTTTTGTGTATTACAAGCCTCCACCTTTTGAGTGGTTGGAGCCTGGAATGTGTCTGTCTGTTGAAGTACTTGGGGTCACCTGAGGCAAGCCTTGGTAGTCTGCATGCATAGTTACCACTATGTCTATTAAGATTTCTCTCTCATCCAAACTACCATTCTCTGCGGCAACTGACCTTTGAACATTGCTCAGTATTTGAATGTGTGCTGCTTTGTCTTTTTCAGTAGTGTCTCTGAGATCGCTGTATTACTAAGACTAATTTAATTAAGCCCTAGTTGCTATTTCCCTCTGAAACCTGAGTCCACTGATGGTTATAACTCTGATAAGGAACTCCCTGCAGCTCACTCAGGGTTACTATCATCCCCAAACTGTTCACACTAGCTTCTTCTCCATTTGCCAGAGCTTTGATAGGTCCTAGTAGGTCTCCAAAAGGAGCTCCTCCAATTCTACCATTTCTGTCTGCCTTTAAAAAAATGACAGGCATAGCCAGGTGTGGTGGCAAGCACTTGTAATCCTAGTACTTGAGAGACTGAGATAGGAGGATTGCAGGTTCAAGACTAGCCTCAGCAACTTAGTCAGACCCTGTTTCAAAAAATAAAAAATAAAAAGGCTTAGGTGTAGCTCAGAGGTAGAATGCCCCTGGCTGGGTTCAATCCCCAGTATAAAAAAAAAAAAGAGGCATAATCTCAATGAAGTGATTTTGTTAGGCATTTTTAGCTTTATAAAATATATTATAAGTACGTACACACTTTTTACATTTTGAACTGTGCTAAAAAGCCACATTATTTTTCAGTTGATTCTTTGAAGAAAATTAGTGCCTCTGTCAGAAACAAGTACTTTGCTCTTTTGAAAATTATTTTAATTTTAAAGGATTTTCTAAATAAAAGTATTATATAGAGATGTAAAAACAAAAGCAATCATAGCAAATACAAATGTGAAATCAGAAAGTATCTTCTTTCCAACCATTTTGTCCAAGGAATCATGCAGTAAGTATTTCTGTCTTGAAGGAAACAAGAAATTCTGAATTCTTCCAAACATTAGGTTTTGTTTGTTTGTTTGTTTTTTAGTAAAACATCAAACTTCTCTCAGCATTAGTTCCTTAAACCTCAGGAAATCTTGCAGTAACATGCCGTGTGTGTGTGTGTGTGTGTGTGTGTGTGTGTGTGTGCACGCGCTGAGTGGGGGTCTCGGGGGTGCAGTGCCTGCTTGCATCTGTTGACTAATCTCTGTTAACTCCCTCCTGCTGCCCATTGCTCCCTCATATCTTAGTTTACTGAGCTACTCAAGAATCAACATTTGTCAGCGACAAAGAGTTTTCTCCTTTTATCCAGTGATTATCCATCCTGATTTATTCACACCAATAAAACCTGGAAAGTAATGGCTGTGTTGATATGACTGTTTAGATGAAAGTTATTGGTGAAATAGGCCAAATTTAATAAAAGAATGCTGTAATTTCCTTCTACTTACTGATACCCTTGTTCTGGGAGTCTATCTCTCAATCTCATAATCTCAATCCCAAACTGAACATTAGAAATATAGAAATATTCTGGGCTCAGAAATGAAAACAAGTCCATACAGAAAAAATGGAGAGAGAAATGAAAAAAAATCAATTGAATGATAGGGATTTTTTTCTGTAAATATTTTAATGATATATAGTTCTTTTTCTAAATGTATACAATATACCTGTCAGTTTATAATCTACCTTACTTGATACTAAAAAATAATCCCACTAAGAAAGTATTATTTAGCTCCCAGAGAAGAAAAAACAGACTCTGAGATGTTAAATAATTTCAGTACAATTATTCACATAGGCAAAGGATAAGACTTGAACTCTGTAAAGTTTTTCCCTAAAGATACCCCCCCCCATTGCACACTTGTCCCTCAGAACGTTGTGCTCCATCATGGCCTCATTTTATTTTTCTTGCCTTCCACTCTCTACATATGCTTAATTCAATCAGTTATTTGATTATAAGCCAAACCCTGTGTCCTCAACAAACCAAAAATTCCTCTACATTTTCTTCTACACCATAAAACTATGTCTTCTTCCCTCTTTTAAACCACTGTAGTATTTATCATACTTCTTGTACAATCATATAATATCATACATTGTTGTATCTTTTCATGTGTGTGTGTGTGTGTGTGTGTGTGTGTGTGTGTGTGTTTCCTCTTCAATGGGACTATAAATTCCTTCCGTCTAGAGCTGTATATCAATCAGTCAATAGATAATCACTGAGACTTTTCTATGACTGAGACATTGTGTAAGGGGAAATGGTAGACAAAACAATATGAGCACTAAATAAATGAAAGTCTCAAAAGACATTACATGTCTCAGTTTGCAATTGCCACAGTAATTCTAAATAACACACAGCCACAACTCTCAGGGCTTCTAAAATAAGCATGCATTCTCACATTCACTAGTGTGTGAATTGACCATCCCTCAGCTTTAGATTGCAGCTTGGCTCCAATCAGCTCCCACTATAGTTGAATCAATTCTGTCTCATTCTGTGACCCATGTCAAAGATCTGTGTGGAGAATTCCTTTTCTGAAAATGTTCACCATCATGTTTGACATCCTACAGAGATTATTAACATCCTCCTTTCCTTAAATTACAAAATTATTTTTAGTAACAACCTCAAGGTAATCATTATTTTATTGATTTGCCCTTGATATAAACCAATGATTTTAAAGAATAATGTACTTAAAATTTTGAGATATTGAAAGAAAATGTTTCATAGCAAATCTGAAATTTGCCTTTGCAAAGCAATAACGGGTCACTTGAAATTTGCATTTTCATTTTAATAAATGTGAATGCAAATACAAGGTTTAAGCAAGTGACAGAAGTAAAGTAACTCGAGGTCTTTACATCTTTACAATCACTATGAAACTATCATTATTTATTTTAAATTTACTGGCTAGATTCATGGGTATATAATGTCACAAATGGTTGGAAATTCAAACTGCTTCTGAAGTGAGGTTGAACGATTATAAGAAATTATGAATTTATTTTCAGAATGAATGCATATAGCTTAGTCTATTGGGCTGATGGCTAACATGGCTAACTGTAACTGCAGTAATTACTTAGATTTTCAAAAAACAAAAGATTTGGGAGTGTAATCCATTCTTGGTAAAGTCTTCTCTGTACTTGTGGGTATGTTGTGTACAAGATTCCAGGAATTCAAGAAGCCAAACACCACCACACAGTCACATTTTAAATCTCTGTTCACACCATATCTGCTACTAGCCCATTGGTCAAAACAGGTCACATGATTAAGTCCAAAGAAAAAGGGTGGGCAAATACATTTTTCCTCATGATGAGTTCATGGCACAAGTGTGAGGAATAAAGAACTGAAATCAAATTTTCAATCTCACCAGAAAATAATAAAAATAATATATTTTATGACAAATATGTAGATTACAGAGAAGAAAGAAAATCTAGGTATAGAAATATTTCTTATTTTTTAAGATTGATTTTGTGTCTAGTCACTTTGCTGAATTTGTTGATCAATTCTATAAGCCTTTTGGTTGACTTTCTTGGGTCTTCTAAGTATAATATCATGTCGTAAATAGGGATAGTTGCAGTTCTTTTCCTGTTTGCACTCCTTTGATTTCCTTCTCTTGCCTTATTGCTCTGGCTAGAGACTCTAGTACTATATTGAAAAGGAGTGGTGATAGTGGACATCCTTGTCTTGTTCCTGTTTTAAAGGAGAACTCTCATAGGTTTTCCCCATTCAACATGATTTTGGCTGTGGGACTATTGTATATTGACTTTATGATGTTGAGGTATGCTCTTTCAATTATGATTCTCTGCAGTGTTTTTATCATGAATGGGTGTGGATTTTGTCAAATGCTTTTTCACCTTCTATTGAAATGATCATGTGATTTTTGTCTTTAGTTCTTTTTATGTGGTGGATTACATGGATTGTTTTTTGTATGTTGAACCAGCCTTGCATGCCTGGGATGAACCCAACTTGGTCATGGTGTATGGTTTTCTTGATGTGGTTTTGGGTGCGCATTGCTAGTATTTTGTTTAGAAGTTTTGTGTCTACATTCATCCATGATATAGGCCTGTAGTTTTCTTTTCTTGAGCTATATTTATTTGGTTTGGGTTTAATGTGATATTGGCTTCATAGAACATATTTGGGAGAGTCCCATTTCTTTTTATTTCATGGAATAGATGTAGGAGTATTGGGATTAGTTCTTCTATAAAGGTTTTATAAAATTCACCTGGGAAGCCATCTGGACCTGGGCTTTTCTTTGATGGTAGGCTCTTTATTGCTGCTTCAATCTTTTTGATTGCTATTGGTCAATTTAAATTCTCTATATCTTCTTGATTCAACTTAGGAAGGTTGTATGTGTTTAGGAATTTCTCAATTTCTTCTAGGTTTTCTATATGCCAAGCATAAATCCACTGAAAAAGAAATCCAGAAAATATTTCCACTCACAATATCCCCCAAAATAATAAAATACTTAGGAATAAACCTAAAAAAAGGAAGTAAAAGACCTCTACAAGGAAAATTATAAAACATTGAAAAAAGAAATTGAAGATCTTAGAAGATGGAAAGACCTCCCATGCTCTTGGAAGGGCAGAATAAATACCATCAAAATGGCCATTCTTCCAAAAGTGATCTACAGATTCAATGGAATACTCATTCAGTTACCAAGGTCATTCTTCACAGACATAGAAAAATCAGTCCTTAAATTCATTTGGAACAACAACAAAAAAAAAAAAAACAGAATAGCCAAAGTAGTTCTCAGCAACAAGAACCATGCAGAAGGCAACCTCAACAGAGAGCTGACAAAATGGGAGATTTTTGCCAGCTACTCCTCTGATGGAGAACTAATATCTAGAATATACAGAAAACTCAAGAAACTCACTGCTAAAAAAAAACAAACAACCCAATTAAAAAAATGGGTAAGTGAACTAAATAGACACTTCACAAAAGAAGAAATACAAATGGCCAATAAATGTATGAAAAAATGTTCAACATCATTAGCAATCAGAGAGATGCAAATCAAAATGACTCTGAGATTTTACCTAACCCCAATTAGAATGGCAATCATTAAAAACACACACAATAACAAATGTTGCCAAGGATTTGGAGAAGTAGGAACACTAATACACTGTTGGTGGGATTGCAAATTAGTGCAACCACTATGGAAAACTGTGGAGGATCATTAGAAGAATGAGAGTGAACCTACCATATGACCCAGCTATACCACTCTTGGGTATCTACCCAGAAGAATGAAAACAAAACTACCAGAGTAATGCATGCATATCTATGTTTATAGGTGCACAATTCACAATTGCCAAACTATGGAATCAGCTAAGATGTCCATCAACAGATGAATTGATTACAAAACTATTTGATATATACACAATGGAATTTTATGCAGCCATAAAGAAGAACAAAATTATGTCATTTGCAGGGAGATGGATGGAATTAGAGACCATTATGCTAAGTGAGATGAGTTAGTCACAAAAATTGAAAAGTCGATGCTCTCCCTAATATGCAGAAGCTAGGGAGAATAGGGCATAAGAGGGACTCCAGACAAAGATGGAGGAAATCTTAGATGAGAAAAGAAGGTGACCTAACTGAAGGATATGTAGGGGGAAAAGGGAACACCCTAATACACAGGATGTAGATTCACAAACATCAAAATCAACTACTATGCTGAGCATGAAAAGGCGGGAAGGCGGAAGGAATGGGGGTGGGAATTGGGGGAGGGCTAATTGACCAATGTATGTGTACTTCTAGCACCCTGAAACTCATCAAGATGTATGATTACAATGCACCAATACAAAAATATGGAGTAGGTAGAAGATACTGAGAAAAATCAAGGTAGATGACCAATTTTAATCCAACAATATCAATAATTATGTTAAATACAGTTAAAACACACAAAAAATAAAATAACATGGAATTTTCTAAGAAAATATTAGCATGTATACTATCATATTTCTATATAGTCCTAGTTATATCAAACTAAGTGATGATATGCTACCTAAGCATGCTGTTGTAATATTTTATTATAATACTATACAAGTAGTAGATGCTCTGGCAAGCAGATACTTTCTCTGTGTGTATCACACAATGAATACTTCAGACAAATGTTGTTATAACTTTTCCCCATCTCACTTATAAGTTCTTTATCTGTACCAGAGCAACAAAGAAAAAAATAAGTACTGTTTACTCTTCAGGATATGGCAGCATCTTAGGAGTGTCCTGTGTACTCTGGGACCTATAATTGCGATGGAGAAAATTGGTTTAGTTAGATTCATTGTAACACTGTGAATCAAGCTAATTGCTGTTTTCAATGTGGGCTTTGCCATGCTAATAAGGCAAATGAAACAACCACTTATTCATTCAACATGCGTTTACTGACCAGTGACAACTTTGGAACCAAAGAAAGAATCAGAAGAAAAGGAGACTTTTAACTGAGTAGATCATTGTTAAATGAGATTTATGAACATCTTAGTTCAAAATGGTCATCATATCTAATATTTTTTCACAAAATGTTTAAGCAACAAACAAGTGAATATTGTAAAGCAATGAAGTTGAACAAAAGATTCCAGACAATTGACAACTAATTAAGCTTTTTTCTTCTGCCTCTACCTCATTATTAACTTGTATCTAAGTTATTTTAATTTCTATCTCCACAAACTTACAAATGATTAACCATTTTTCTTATTTCACCATAACCTTCATATGGGGTGGGGAGGTTACTGTCTTTTTCACTAGTAACATCATAAGCGAGGTACCCAAAAAGTATTTGTGGAGTTAATAAATGTATTAATGTTCATGATATGGCTAATCTCAACCATGAATAATAAAACATCGGTAGCAAAGGTTCCTATATAAACTTTTACGAGAAATACAATGCTTTGAAATCCAAAGAAACAAGGTAAAATCAACAAGGGAAACAGTAATACTAGCAATACTTCAATAGTGTTATGTACCTTCTTCTGAGCAATTGGCATATTTTAAACTCAATTGTCACAAAAACCCTCTACATTGATAACATTATCTCTATATTTTTGGATGAAGAAACTAAGGGGTAGATAGATTAGGAAACCTTCCCAAAGTTACACAGCTAACTCGTGGCCAATCTGGCATTTGAACTCAGTTTGGTTCATTGCTCTTCACCAATAAGATACAAGGAAGATTGTTTGAGACTTCATAGAAGGATAAATGAATCCTGCTACAAGTATGACTAAAAGTCTAATTAGTAATTCATAATATTGAATATTATCTCAAGAGAGTGGCTGATATGCACAAAAGTGAGCACTGGAATAATAATTTAAATATATTCAGAATAATTCTTCTTTATGGAAGATGGGAGATGTATTTGTTAGAAAAACAACAGATTACCTCTCTACTTCTCTATCTGCCTTCTCCTGAGATGGCTCACTGGTCACACCTTGAAGTATAACAGCTACTTAATGCAATATATAATGATGTAACTGCTTCTTCTTCGCTGCATAAAGTGCAACATTGTAGTGGAGAAAGCAATAAATTTGAAATAAAAAACAGGGTATCAGTTCAATTTCTAGCTTCTATAATCTGTGTTCTCTCATTTTTAAAATGAGTGATGGCAGGTAGGCATGGTGGTACATGCCTGTAATCCTAATACTTGGGAGGTTGAGACAAGAGGATTGCAGGTTTGAGAACAGCCTCAGCAATTTAGTGAGACTCTAGCAACCTAATGAGATTGTGTTTCAAAGCAAAATTTTAAAAAGGCTGTGGGTGTAGCTCAGTGGTAGCTTGCCCCTGGGTTCAATCCCCAGTATAAAACACACACACACACACACACACACACACACACACACACACACACACATGCAGTGAGTGAGTCATAGCATAATTTAAATTGTTTCTTTCTATTTTGTTCAGGGAGGGATGGGTATCAGGGTGGGACCTGAAGGGAATCACGCCAAGACCTATGTGCAAGTTTGTTTGTATGATTTTTGAACCTCACTATGATGTATGATCACAATGCACCATTAAAAGTATATAAAATGTGTCCAGAAATTAAAAAAATGAGTGTGATACTTGAATTGGGATTAATGAATGTAGAAAGCCAACTTAATCATCTCTCCTCTCAATATGTTAAAGTATCATAAAAATAGTTAACTAGGTGGGCCATTAACTAGTCTATCACATGACATCACAAGAAAAAGAGAAGGAATCGTGTGGCATAGAGACAGTGAGGTGCCAAGACTAGTCATAGAATGAATATTCAGGACTCATTCTCTTACCAATAAGAAAAGAAACATTTAGGCCTTGGAGAGGAGTGGGTGAGAGCTGGATAGAGGAGGAACAGTTTTTCTTCATCACTGGTAAAATGTTCAAATTCCTATTTTATTGACTAGAGAAAGAACATAGGTTCAGAGAAAATGAGCTGTTTTGTAGATTTTCTGATTTTGTCTTATTTGTTATTGGCCTTTATTTCTCCTTCTTTTTTTCTTTTTTCAGTTTTTGTTTGTACTGTGGATGGAACCCAGGGACATTCTACCTGTGAGTTACACCTCCACCCCTATTTTATTTTTTGAAACAGGGTCTCCCTAATTTGTTGAAGGTCTCATTAAATTGCTGAAGCTGGTCTCAAGCCTGAAATATTCTTGTTTCAGCCTCTCAAGTACTGGAATTATAAGTATGCACTGCCACACCCATTTTATTGGGATTTATTTCTAAGCTGGTTGAGCCAGTAATGGTAGATGATTCCTGTGCTGCCCCAGGGCAGGCAGGCTGTTGGTACAGCAACAGATAAGATAAATGGAGACACTGAGATCTAGAAGGTTACAGACACTGGGATTTAAACGGTGGTTAAAAAACACCATGTATAGCCGGGTGTGGTGATGCACGCTTGTAATCCCAGTACTTGGGAGGCGGAGACCAGAGGATCTGGGTTCGCGGCCAGCCTCAGCTACTTAGTGAGGCCCTCCACAACTTCATGAGGCCCTGTTTCCAAATAAAGAATAAAAAATAGGGCTGGGGGTGTAGCTCGAAGGTAGAATGCCCCTGGGTTCAATCCCTGGTACTGCAAAAAAAAAAAAAAACACCATGTACCCCTCACTCAGTTGTTAGCTAAGCTATAGCCTTATTTATGATATTCTGTTCAGGTGATATGAGACCAGACTGACCTGTTTTTGTAAAGATAAGGAAGTATGAACTAAATATAGAATCCAGGGGGTGGCAGTGTTTCATTTCGAGCACTCCATCACCTTAGTGTGGTGCTTTGCAATGAACTTCTTAGATTTGCAACTGGGTTTTCTGGCTTTTTATTTCTATACTGGGTAGAGAAAAAGGACCCACAAAAAATCCCATACTATAACACTGGTGGCTGCCCTTCTGCAGGGAGAATATAGTAGCTAAAAGAATGTACTGTTTTCTTTTTTTTAAGACTTCTTCCAATATATCAAGTACTGTTCCTTTGTAAGTCCTCTTGAAAAAACTTTTGCTAAACTTTCATAACCAGTTACACATGAGATTATATTGACAGAGGTCCACATTGTCCACATAGTCAGATAGCTCTCTGCAGGCTTCATTTGGAAAGGGTCATGTGGAAGACCAGAATTCTGCTTGTTCTCTGAAATACCAACATTGTATTTCTCCTTCCTACTAATATAGTCTCACAGATACTGAACACAGCGAGACTATCAGAACTAACCCAATCATCCTTTTCTTCAGTCACCTCAAGATACAGTGCTGTTTTAGTCAGCATTCTCACTGCTATAATCCAAACACCTGACCATGTAATTTAGAGGAAGGAAGATTTATTTGATCATGGATTTCTTGGATATTTGAGGCCTCAGTCCATCTGAGGCTGGGGTCCGCGGATCTCGGCATGGTGGTGGTGGGAAGCTGAGAGAGGGAGAGTACAAGACTTTGCTCCTCACATCATGGAGGCCAGAAGCAGAGAGAACACAAGCAAGCAAACGGTGTCAAAGACATAAGCACAATCCCTGTTATAGTTATATATAAAATGTACCCTAAAGAGATCATTTATTAGTGCTTAGAGTTGATGTAATTGTGTCATGAGTGTTGTAATCCTAGCAGTGGCTAAATCCATTATAATGGATTTATCTGGGTGGTGGCCTAGTCTGGGAGGGTGTGGCTGGAGGAGCTGGGCCCCTGGGGGTGCAGTCTTGGGGATTATATATGGTTTCATTTCCCCCTTCCCCCTTTTTTGCTTCCTGCCTCCATGATGTGAGGAGCACAGCCCATGTACTCTCCCTCTCTCCTTCCACCATGCCCTGAAATCCATGGTCCTTGGCCTCACAGGGACTGAACCCAAAACCATAAAAAACAAATCTTCTTTCCTCTAAGTTACATGATCAATCTTTTAAATTATAGCTGTGGAGAATGCTGACTGAAAAATTTCCCAAGGCCACACCCCCAGGGACCCATCTTCTCCAGCCACACCCCACTGCCCTAATTTTCCACCCAGATAAAATCATTACAGTGGTGATGAAATTATAACTCTCACGACTTAACTACATCAACTATGAATATTAATAAATGAGTTCTTTAGGGGACCTTCTATATCTAACTATAACATTCCACCCCTGACCCCTGAAGAGCTTATTCTTATTACAGAATTTAAAATGCATTTAGTCCATCTCCAAGAGTTCCCAAAGTTTTAACAGTTCAAGCATCACTCAAAAGTCCCAAAGTCCAAAGTCTCCTCTGAGGCTCCAAAATAACTCTTGGCTGTGAGCTTCTGTAAAAGAAAATAGAAATCAAAATCAAAAGTAAGTTATATGCATCCAATCTACAATGGCAAAGAGTGAACATTTGAATTCCAATGGGAGGAACAGGACCATAGGAAGAAGGGATGAGACCAAAATAGTATCAAAATACAGCAGGGCAAGCATTTAATCCTGCAGTTCCATTTCTGGCATCCAGGGCACTTGGCAGTGAGAATCAATCGCCCTGGGGCTGTGGCATTCTCATTTCTGTGGCCTGGTTGATTGCAAGGGGCAATGTATTCACTTGCAGCTTGAAGCCTTTCCACATTGATGTTCCACATTTCTGGCATTTCTAAATCCCAGTGTTTTTCTTGTAACCTTGGCTTCACCCTCACAGCTTCACAAATTGCCCTATTTGGGCCAGCTTGCAGGGATTCTGACCCTGCCACAAGTTGCCTGGCTTCCAAGGCCTTCCTTTAAAATCTAGGGGAAGTCTCCATAATCTCTTTTTTTCCAGGAAAGCCAACATTACATGAGCACTGAGATGGATCACCAACAGAAAAGGTAGTCATACTCTCTTAATTATTGCTGTTGGGCCCACCTCCATCTTGATCACAGCAGAGCCCATCCCCAACATGGGCGGTGCTGGGCCTGCCTCCACCAAGGCCACAGGGAAAGAATCTGAATGCAAATTGCAGTCCTTGTTTTCTTGTTTCCACACTTGGGCTTCAACTGCTCCAACTCTTTTTTTAATACTTTTATTTGCACATTATATTCTCACACCATAACATAGTTTATAGTGATAGGGACATACATGCACATAGCTATCAGTGGGCTCCCTCTCAGCTCCCTCCCCACTCCCCCACTTCACCATATAGGATATTGAGACTGACATTGGTATTCTCACATATGTACATAATGTCAATGGAAGTGATTCCTTCATTGATCCTCCCTGGCTACACTGCAGTTTTTTCTCCATTATCTAAAGTCCCCCTGGTATTGATTACTCCCTAGGTTCTGCATATAAGAGAAACTATATGACCCTTCAATTTCTGTGACTGGCTAATCTCACTTAGCATAATGTTCTTCAGGTCCATCCATTTTCCTGCAAATGACATAATTTTATTCTTTATTACTGAAGAGAATTCCATTTTGTATATATCCTATAATTTGTTATATATTCATCTGTTGATGGACACCTAGGTTGGTTTTATAATTTGGCTATTGTGAATGGTTCTGCTATATACATGGATATGCATGTATTACCATGATATTCTGATTTCAGTCACTTTGGAAAAATACCCAGTAGTGGTATAGCTGGATCATATGGTGGGTCCATTCCCAATTTTCTGAGGAATCTCCACACTGATTTCCATAGTGGCTGTACTAATTTGCAATCCTACCTACAGTGTAGAAGAGTTCTTATTTCCCCACATCCTCACCAACATTTACTGTTGTTTCCCTTCTTGATGATTGCCATTCTGATTGGGGTTAGATGGAATCTCAGTGTAGTTTTGATTTGCATCTCCCTGATTGCTAATGATGTTGAACATTTTTATGTATTTATTGGCCATTTGTATTTCTTCTTTTGCTCCAACCCTTTCTTTGTTCATATGCAAATCATTCTACCTCCCTTCAGACATCTTGCTTTCTTTCACAGCACCATCTCTCTGGGTCCCAGCTTTACACATACTTTTCTGGCCAAACTAAAAATCTATAGTCTCCCTGCCTTACTTTCCACTCCCAAAATTCATGGTATAATTCACTGAATGTGGACATCAATATCCATAATTCAGTTTGGATATTTTGCTGTTTTGAGGTTTCCTCCAATAATTTAGTCAGCCCATCATCTTTAAATTCAGCCTCACAAAGTTTCAGGACATGGGCAAAATGGCAGTAAGTTCTTTGCCAAAGTGTAACTAACACATGTGGTCTCTACTTCATTTTCCTATGGAGCCCTCTTTGCCCTCCAAAATCTCTTGAGCACAGTCTATGTCTATCTCTCTGGCCACATTCTGGTCCTGCCAATTTTTCAAATTTTTTCTCACAAAACAGTTTCAAAGGCTCACAATCCACATGGTTAGACTTAGATATAGCCGTGACCCCATTCCTCTGGTACCATTTTCTTAGTCAGCATTCTCACTACTATAATCCAATGATCTGACCAGATAATGTAGAGCAAGGGAGATTTATTTGCTTATGGTTTTCATGGAGATTTGGGGGTTCAGTCCACGTGAAGCCAGGGACCAAGTGTCTCAGCACACAGAAGTGGCAGAAAGCAGAGAGAGGGAGAGCACAAGGCTTTGCTCCTCACATCATGGAGGCCAGAAGCAGAGAGAACACAAGCAGGCAAGGGGAGTCAAAGACACAAGCACAATCTCTTAGGCCACACCCCCAGGGACCCAATTCTCCAGCCACACCCCACTGCCCTAGGTTTCTATCCAGATAAATTCATTGTAATGGATTTATCCACTGATGAGATTACAACTCCCATGACATAACTATATCAACCCTGAATATTAATAAATGAGCTCTTTAGGGGATATTCTATATCTAACTATAACAAGTGTCTCTCAGTCATTTCTCATCCCCAGACTCTAATCTTCAGACACTATGTCAGAAATAGCAATGCTACCTAACACAGTCCTTCTTGCTTTCTGGCACTTTCAATTTGCTCTCTGGAGCACATGGTATGCTGTCATTATTACATACCTGCCTATTCTCAATTCTTCTTTGATACTTCCTTCACCTTTTTTTTAACTGAACCCTGGCTCTTTTTCATTTCATTCCAGGGCTTTTCTGGTAGCTTTTTCTCTCTCCATCCTTCAGAACCACTGGGCCCAGAGTTGGAATAAGATGCCTGCTATGGTTTGGACATAATTTGTATCCCAGTGGTTCATGTGCTGGAAGCTTGATCCCCAGTGTAGCAATTGAGGTGATGGTCACTAAAGGGAGGTAATTAGATCCTGGGCTCACCACCTCATGAATGGATTAATGCTGTCTCTCGAGAATTCTAGCTCCCCATGGGACTAGATTAGTGTTGAGAAAGTTGGTTGTCATAAAGTGAGGCCATGCCGCATGCTTGTTCTCTTCTGCATATACCTATTTCCCATTCTACTTCTCCATTATGTTGTGATGAAGCCTGTGGGGTGCTCACACAGGTGGCGCCATACCTTTTGGACTTTCTAGCCACCAGGATCATGATTCTAATAAACTTCTTTATCCATTACCTAACATCAAGTATTCTAACAACATGAAATAGACTGAGGCAACACCCTCTTACTTTCCACTGCTGCTTCACGATGAATTCCCCTGGATCCCACTATAAAAAAAGTGGTTCTAAACATTACGTCTTCAAACTCTGCCACCCGCCACCTGTCTTATTATAGGCATCTCTCAACCCTGGAAGCATTCTCCCACATTCCATGAAGATTGTTAGCATCAGAATCATTGTTATTGAACACTGTTTCTTAGTTTTATTGATTTCAATATTAATATGAATTATGAATTATCTGTTCTCTCAATTCCATGATCAGATCCTCTCCTGCAAAGATCTTATTCTCTCCTTCCTCAGCTGCTTATAATGAGAGAGAGAGAGAGAGAGAGAGAGAGAGAGAGAAAGAGAGAAAGTTTTCTGTTTCACATAACTCCATGGTTAAAATGGGCTTGGCGTGGTGGCGCACGCCTGTAATCCCAGCACTTGGGAGGCTGAGACAGGAGGATCGGGGCCAGCTTCGTCGAGACTCTCAGCAACTTAATGGTTAAAATCGGCAAATAAGAGCCATTCAAAACTCATTTGCTGAATGAATGAATGAATGAATGAATGGTTCAAGGGACATCTAAAAATATCTACTGAATGAGGCAATGCTTTTAGGCTCACTAGGACATTAGTCAATCTGAACCAGTTTTCTAGACTTCACCATTTAATCAGGAGAAATCTCTGAATAAGTGTAGGGTGGTATCACTTGAGCCATATTGAAGTGTAGGTGATAAGGTGGAACCCCCTAATCATACTGACTTCTCAGAAAGGGCTGAGATAAATGGATATCACCAAAAGTAAATTGAATAAATACATAACTAGATAATTATACTGGCACTCCAGCCAGCCACAATGCTTTTTGGAGGTTATCATCTTTTGGTGCCCATCCCACTTTTAATTTACATTTGCTCTTGAGAATTTTCTTTTTAAATAATGATACAAATCATGAATTCCTGTCAATAGTCAACTCTTCATTAAAACAGGCACCCCTGGAAAATTTTTGTACTTTTTTTGATATATAATTCACAAATAAACATTGAATATATTTAAGATTTACAATGTGATATATTGATACATGCACACATTGTGAAATTGTTTCCTCAATCAAGCTACTTAAAATAACCAACACTTCACATTTTTACCATTTTTTTTTGTTGTGAGAACACATAAGATCTATTCTCTTAGAAATTTTAAGCATATAACACAGTATTAACTATGGTCACCATGCTATACATTAGATCTTCAGAACTTATACATCTTATAACTGAGTGTTTTTACAATTTGATCAAAATATTTTCATTTCTCCCATGACCCCAGCCCCTAGCAATCTTTGTTTTATTCTGCTATTATGAGTTCAACGTCTTTAAATTTCACATATAAATGAGATAGTATAGTATTTCATTTTATATGTCATGATTATTTCACCTACCATGGTATCTTCCAGGTTCATTCGTGTTTTTACAAGTGGTAGTATTTCCCCCTTTTTAAGGCTGAATAACCTTTGTGTATGTGTGTGTTATCTCACTATTTCTTTATCTATTCATCTATTGATAGACAATTAAGTTGGCTATTGTGAATCATTCTACAATGAGCATGGGCATGAAGATATCACTTTGAGATACTGATTGAATTTCCTCTGGATATATAACAAGTAGTGGGATTAGAAGATCATATGGTAGTTCTATTTTAATTTTTTTTTCTTCTTTGTGGAGGGAACCTCCATATTATTTCCTATAATAGCTGTACCAATTCAAAATTCTACCAACAGTGTACAAAGTAAATGTTTTCATTTGCAGTCCCATTATTTATTTATATATTTATCATAGTCATTAGTTCTAATAATCCTATATCCAGTGGAAGGATTTTTTTCTCTGTCTCAAATTCATCTTGCAGGGAGATTCATTTCTTGGAGATTTCAGACTTGATCTAAAGCTGCTTTGAGCTTTGATGCTCTTCTGCTTGGAAGAAAGAGTCAGGTTGTAAGATTTCACTTATTAGACACAAGAGTGATTTATTATGAAGGAAAAGGGACTATTGGAGCAAGCATAGAACTCAAAATAAACAATCACACCACAGCATGCTATATATAGGGTATACACTCACCAAACTGGGGTTAGCAACAACATCTGGGCTCATGTACTGGGAAGTCTCTGTAGACAGCCAACCAGAGTACATTGGAATGGTCCCGGTAGAACACACATTCCCCCCATGGGTGAGACTTCACGATCAGCAGTCCTCTGGGAATCCTTCAGTAGGGCACCTGGCCAACGTGGCCTTCACCATACTCTCAAGGGGGTGGCCAGGTGTCTCGAGAAAAGGGAAAATTGCCTCCCTTGTTTGTAATAATTCCCAGTCTATCTTGTCAGTTAAGGCTTATGTCCGGAAAAAGTGATCTAAAAGGGACAATCATCCCTCCGTATTTACAATACCAAGAGTCCTTGGGCTGCCTTTTTCTATGGAGGTTTGAATAATTTAGTAACTACCCATGCAGATGCTTACACCACCTGGTAGCCAAGGCAGAGTGATGCCTCTCCATGGGACTCCCTAACTACTACCTTTCCAGAAATTTGTTTTTTTTTTGTTTTTTTTTTTTTTTTCAGGACCAGGGATTGAACACAGAGGCGTTCTACCTCCGTGCTACGCCCCCGGTCCTATTTTTTATGCTTTATTTTGAAACCGGGTCTCACGAGGTTGCGGAGGGCCTCACTAAGGAGAGAGAGAGACACACAGAGAGAGACAGAGACAGAGCGAGAGCTGAGGCTGGCCGCGAACCCGGATCCTCCGGTCTCAGCCTCCCAAAGTACTGGGATTACAA
>PVJS01028759.1:0-25277 GCA_004027185.1 Glis glis
AAAAAAAAAAAAAAAAAAAAAAAGAAAGAAAGAAATTCCTACTAGTAAGTTTTGAAACTTCCAGTTGCTACACATTTCTGTTAGTGCTTGATATAGCCAGTTTTTCTTTCCTTCTTAAAGATGTTGTAATTGGTACATAGTGGTATTACTTTATTGTGTTAATTTGTATTCCCCTAGTTACTAATTATGTTGAACATTTTATATGCTTAAATGTAACACAGTAATCATCATTACTGAAGTGTGTGTTCATATACTCTGCCCATTTTTAATTGGATTGTTTATTTCTTATTATTGAATTTGAAAGTTTTATGTATTCTGACATGTCTTTTTTTAGAGATGTAATATGCACTTATTGCCTGTGGATTGTCATTTCATCCTCTTAACAGGATATTTTATGTAAAAAAAGTTTTAAGTTTTTTAAAAAAAGTTTAAATTTATCAGTTTTTCTTTTGTGGGTCAGATCTTTGGTGTTATATCCAAAAACTTTGCCTAACCCAATGCCACATAGATTTTCTCCTATTGTTTTTGATTAAGGCTGTGTACTTTGTGGTGATAAGGAATATCAGGCAGTGTTTCTTGCCCCTCTTGTTCCCCTGCTTTTCCCATAATGCACTCTTCTTTGGCTCTTCCAATCTTTTCTGTGAACACACCACCTGATAGTCATGGAGATATTGTCTTCAAGAACATGTAGACAAATTCTACAACTCCAATAGTCTTCACATTATCCTGCAGCCCATGTTCAGATTTCACCAATATTTCAGCTATTCTAGCTTAACTTTTCTGACCATATCTGTTTGCTGTGTAATCCAGGAGAGTGAGATCTTGCCCATCCTTCCTTCCTGCAGGTCCCATTTCTTCTTAGATTTTGCAATTCATTAGGCCTTAGCTCAGGGGTTTTTTGAACCTTTAGAGGTTCAAAAAAAGTATCAATTTTATTGAAGTAAGTCCAGTTTTCTTTTTTATTGCAAAGGTGGGAGTGATATCCTTTTACCTCTATGCCCCTGTGTAAAAGTTGAAATTATATCATTGGGATTTTAAGAAATCAGAATAGCTAATTTCTAGCAAGTAGAAAAAAGTAGCCAAGAAAATGTTTAAAAAGAATAAGGCAAGATTTTGCTTCTAAACATTTGATTACCTTATTATATTTTAAATAGTATTTTACTATATAATACAACTACCTTCATTAAAACATGATGATCAATAGACCAGAATTGATTTTCCAGAAAACAGACCTTATAAATATAATAATTTGATATATGATAAAGATACTTCAAATAACTAGACATAAAGTATTTTCTAAAAGATTTACTAAAAATGGATTAACTATCCATTAAAATGAATCACATTTTCTGTATCATAATATTCACAATGATAGATTCCAAATATAGTAAAGATCGAAATATGAGGAAAAATAATAATAAAGGCATTATATGTGTTAAAATATAGGACAACTGATAATTCAAAAATTTTATTAAAAAATTTCTGTATAGCACAAAACACTGTAGAGTTTTTCAAATAGTGACAGAACAGGAAAAATGTTTTCTTTCTCTATTAGATTGCACAAATCAATATGAAAACTATTAAATAACCCCATAAAATTATTGGAAAAAGATACAAATTGGCAGTTCACAGAAAATCTAAAATGACCAAGAAACAAAGGAAAGGATGATCAACCTCCTAGAAATCAGGAAAAAAATCAAAACAGTGAGATTTTGGTTTTTACTCATAAGAATGGCAATTTTATAAGAGCTTATTGATAGTTATTGATAACAGTGTTCAGGCTGAGCACTTTTTTATACTGTTGGTGAGAAAGTATATTTAAACTGCCTTTCAGGAGGTTAATTGGGGCATATCAATCACAGTTTCACATGTTCACTCCTGGATTCCTTTGGTCACAAGTCATATAATCCCATTTAAACTTGCTTATGCAATTCAGGGAAATTATTGACTGAAAAAATTCAGTTGAAAGATTCAGCCAAGAAAGTGGCTTCAAGTGAGGCTGGATCAGCAAGCACCCAGTTTTCTACTGATTCTCAGTTCTCCCTTCAGTCCTCTGATTGCCTCCACTTGCGGTCCTAAGATGGTGTCCAAACTGAATTTTCCACCTCCACCCCAAATTCATATGTTGAACTCCTAAACCCCAGCACTTCAGAGTATAACCATAATAGGAGATAAGGTCTTCAAAGAGGTAATTAAAATTATTCCCTTAGGGTTGGGCCCTAATCCAATATGGCTATTTTTCTTATATGGACAAATTTATAAAAGAAAATCTGAACACAGGAACACATGTAGGAAAGAGGATGTAAAACACAGGGAGAAGAAGACTGTTTTCCAGAGGGTGAGAGAGGCCTGGAACAGATCCTTCCTTCACAGCCCTTAGAAGGAACTAACTTAGCCAACACCTTGGTTTCTGGCCTCCAGAACTGTGAGAAGATAGATTTCTGTTAAGTCACACAGCCTCTAGTACTCTGTTATGGCAGCCCTAAAAAATTCATACAGATGATAATCTAACATCTCCCAGGGCTACATCATTCCTGCACATGTGAAAGAAAGAATATGTATTTCACAATTCCCATCAAAATTCTTGAGTTTCATTTTGACCAGGTCAGTTTTCTAAATCCATTATTGTTGTCAGCAGAGATATTAAAATGGGCTAGTCATCTTAACCTGTCACAAGCTCTACTTCCTCAGAGTCTGATCCCAGATCAATAGAGGTTGAATGGAATGTAAGGGCTATTGCAAACGGGGAATGAGAAGTGGGTGCCAGAGAAGTGTCTTCTCTGTTCTTCAGCCTGCAACTGCTCTTCTCACCAACCAAAGGAAATACAGACATATGTGTCCAAAGGGCCCATCTGAGCCCTTTATTCTGTGTTATGGTAAAATTAGAATCAACCTCAATGCCCACCAGTAAAATAATGACTGGCCAATCTGTGATAAAACCACAGAATGGGTTAGCATGCCTTCCATGCAAATGATAAAGAGAATGAATTTGATTTCCATGCTTTGAAATGGAAAGATCTGCATGATTATAATGAAAAAATGTGAGTTCTGTATAATATCTATAGTATAATAGTTACAAAAAACAAATTATGCTTCCACGTGTACAAATAGGTGCGTTTAAAGCATGTCTAAAAGGTTCTACACCTAACTGGCAACAGTGGTCATGTCAGAGAAAGGTGTGAAAATTAGGAAGATTAATTATAGGTAATTTTGCTTTATTTCCAGTTTTTGGCTATTTATGAAAATACATTTAAGTAATTATTATTTGTAAAACTAAAAATAATAAAGTGATTAGCACTATATCTGTAATGTAATGAGTACTCAGTAAATATTAGCTACTAATATTATTATTAAGGATATGTGGAGCCGGGCATGGTGGTGAAGGCTTGTAATCCCAGTACTTGGGAGGCTAGCTAGCCTCAGCTACTTAGTGAGGCCCTCCGCAACTTAGTGAGACCCTGTTTCAAAATAAAGAACAAAAAATAGGGCTGGGGGTGTAGCTTGGAGGTAGAATGCCCCTGGGTTCAATCCCAAGTTCCGCCAAAAAAAAAAAAGGATATATGGGAACTTCCCAAATCAGATTGCTGTATGTGTTTATATATTAGACTAGGGAAAATAGTGCTTGACAAAAGGGCCAAGCAACTAAACTACATATATGAGTTATGTTTATATGTGGCACGTAAATGCACAGAACAAGTAAGAAAGTCCTTTTCCCACTGATAACTATGATTACTGCTTTATGTATGTGTGCATGTGTGTGTGGGGGGGTACAGAGAGAAGAGAAGAGATAAAGGTGGCCTCCTCTTTTATTCCACCTATTACAATCTTTTAACTTTTCACAAATATGCATTGTTTCGGTACTATTTGATGTAATCAAACTTATAATGTAATTGCTGGTTAGCTTCTGTAATCTAAATCCTCATTATCTGAAAACTAATCTCAGCCAGGAAGGGTAATGTGCAGAAGCACTCAGTGGAGGCTGTTGTGTTCCTGTGTCCCAGGCTATTGAAGGAGAATGAGGATTGTTTGTCAAAGCAGGACCAGCTGGGATTCCTTGGCTGACTCCCAGATGCAACTGTGAAGCAGCGGATATTGGGTGCTCTCCCACCTCGTTGGGAGCAGTGTTCTCCTGTCTGCTCTTGGCATCCCACGGCATCCTGTGCCCTGCTAAGGTGTTAACTGACAACTGACAGATTTACTAAGAACCTACTCTCCCAGTAGTATTTCCATTTTAAAAGTTGACTTAAAAACTTTAAAAAGAAATCCTCTGAGAGTCGAAGCATGATGTTCCTTCGCTACAGCCCATCAATATGATCACAACTCTCTCATATTTAAGACAAGAAAAGGCTCCTCTGACACCTGACATCCCATTGGCTACCATCCAGTGCTTATCAATGTTCAAGCAAAGTCTCAATAGAGAAGTTTGTTGTCTCTCCTACTAAAATTCCAATTATAATATAATCTGGCTTTCAACTTCTCTTCTCAAATTGTTCTCTTTAAGGTCACACTGTTGGATCTAATTGCCAATCCAAAGGACTTTATCCAGTATTCTCTGGGAAAATTGCATTGTAGCATTTATCATAGTTTTTAACTATGATAGTTTTTAACAAAAATAGTTTTTAATTACGATGTCTGTCTGCCTCCCCATCTTGATGGTTGAGTGTCTTTATGTTTGAGACTGCCTCATTTGTCTTCAAACCACTGTTGTCTTACAGGATACTTAGCCCATGATACCATTTATGGTGCACTTGCTAACCAATATCTGTTGAAAACTGGATGGTTTGGGAGGCCCAGGGTTGTCACATAGTAGGACATTTTCAAAGTCTTAATAGGCAATGGAAGTGTTAGGTGGGGGACAAAAGGGGGCATTTTTAAAAAGGTTTATTAATTTTGCAACCCTTCAAGAATGCTACTACTCACTCTCAAGGTCAGCTCTAATTACAAGAATTAAGAAGATACAAAGATATACCTTGGCTGGTGTATGAATAAGGACTCTTTGAAGGGTGGTTGAAAGAAAGGAGCGTCATCTCCATCGTGACACTGGGAAAAGCCTGGGGGTGCGAAAGAAGGAGAGATTTATTCTAACATCACAGCACTAATGTGATTCCAGTGCACATGGTTTTAATCAGACATTATACTTGTCCCTGAACCCCAATGATATAGGCCAAACCTCTTCAACACTGTAAGTACACTTAAACATCTAAAGCAATGTAAGTGAAGGTGGCCTTTAGCTACTTTTAATGACATCTCTAAGCAAGTCCTAAGTGCTGGTGGAGAGAGAGTTATAAGATCTCAGCTTTGTACATGAGTTTTCAAAATGCTATAGTGAAAAAAATACTCCTTCTGATGATTCTCCCACAACTCATATATCTCCTCTACTTATTGATCCAGACTACTGTTGATATCATCTTCCTATGGTGCAGATACTATTTTAAGGGGGTGCTGGGAAGGGATAGTAGGTGGGGGAGAGGCAAAAGGGCTTTAGTACATTGCAGAGAGGTGATCAATGTACTAAGGTGCACTGTGAGTTACTTTTCTTCTGCTGAACATTCCTGAAATTAAACACCATAATTTGAAGTAGAGCCTGCTTTGAATAACAGAAATGTGTCATAAGATCAATTTCTTCCACTTCTAAAACAAACATCTTGGCTGTGCCTCTGTGTTTGTTTTGGCTTCAGAAATAGAGTCCTTTATCAAACAGTAGGAGACTATTATCTGGTGATAATATATTTTGATTCTATTGTTATCGCAAAACTGGTTTCTTCTGGGCCCATCCTTCTGGTATGTTTGTTTAATGACATGTGTTTTAAAAAAATCTTTGTAAGAGCTTTATTAAAATGACAGATATTTTATATTGCCAACATAAACCACAATCTCCAAGGTTGATGATAAACTCCAGTCCTGGTCTGGGCTACTATATGCTTTAGAGCTCTTAGCTGCTTTTCAAATGTTGGCATAGTTGTCAATCATTCCATATCATACTTACAGTTTGTGTGAGGAATCCATTTGTTAAATTGCAGCCTCCTAGACTCAAAGAACATTTACCAAATGCTTTCAGATAAAATGCCATCCTATTCTGTAAAATACTGGGAAGCTTACAAGAGGAAGAAATACCTGAGGGAAATAGCAAATTTCAGAACAGAAAAGTGACATAACACGTTTCTCCATTCTCTATTGAGCTTTCAATAAGAACTGAGAGTGGCACATAATTCCTCTCTTTTCTGTGTTTATTTTTGTTACTCCTTTGACTAGATAAAGGTCTTTGGGGTTAGGGAATGGATACTACACTGGTGGTCTCAGGATTATAAACCAGTGGCCACTCTGTGATATTAACTCAACTCATAGTGGTGACCCCCAAAGCCAAAGCAACATCTCAGAATTTTCTTCATATTCTGCCATCCTCTTCCTCCTTTTAATAGACTCTACTCTTTTCTAAGATCAGAGGGTCTTCTAAATTATAGGAAAATCAATGGCAGAGCTGGTGGGAGGCCAGTGAATATTTCTCTTTCCCCTAATACTTCCACTTATCCCCCTGCTCCAATGTTGCCTGGGAGCTGATGCCATCAGTCCCATAATATTTTCATAAATACTCTTTGCACTTACCCTTCTGATCCTGTTATTCTTGTCAAATATGCAAAAGACAAGACCGAGGTTCCCTCTGAAGTACCAACTCCAATGTCGATCATTGTCACCTCTTGGGTTCTATGTTTTGTTTGTTTGTTGATACTGGGGATTGAACTCAAGGGAATTCTACCTCTGAACTACACCCCCGGACTTATTTTCCTTTTTATTTTGAAACAGGGTCTCACTGAGTTGCCAAGGCTGGCCTCAAACTTGCAACCCTCCTGTCTCAGTCTCCCAAGTACTGGGATAATGGGCATGTACCACCATGCTCAACCCTGGTTATCTGTTTCTTAACCTAAGGATATAAGTTAGTACTTCCTATTGTGGATTAAGTGGTGTGTGAATGCTGAATAACTAATATACCTAGCAATACATAATACCTTTTATGTGTTTATATATAATATGGTATAAAATTATTTATTCATATAAAAATTTCAAATGTATTTTTGCAGCAGTGAAACAATACAAGTTAACTGCTTTTGTATGCAGAAGTGGAAATTACAAATGATCTTGGAGTACAGTTCTCTCCTCATAGGAACATTTACTTAAGTGAGTCTTCTTAGTTAAGTAGTTGTTAGGCAAGAAAGTCCCATTGTACTGGGAGAATCTTGTAATAGAAACCTTTTGTGACCTCTGGTCTCTTGGTTTTCAGGGGTAGTTTTCATGGAGGATAACCAGAAGCAAGGATATTACCTGGGAGGATAGGGTGTGAGATCCCAACCTTTCATCACTGAAGTTAGAAATTAGAGATACCTATCTAGGTGGACAAAGGTGACCCAATCCAAAGCTAGCTGATAAGAAAGGATGCAGGATGCCAAAAGTTCTAGAGAGAAACTCACTCTGAAAGAAATGACTGGTAATCTGATTTCAACATAGATCCAATTGTTTTTATCTGCGATTAGAGCTGGGACACCATGTGCCTGAGCCAAGACAGACCTGCAGGTCCCACCAGCCTTTAGGTAAAAATGACTGGACAAACTCGGAGTTTTATTTGAGGAACCACAAAGGTGCTGATAGGAAACAGAACATCAAGGGCATCTCTACATACCACACAGTGTTTCTTCTACCACAGAGTATCATTGTTTTATAGCAGTCATCCAATAGCATTATGGTGGTGGTCATAGATTTTCCAGTTCTTTCTCCATCTGGCATTTAGAAGAAGTATCTGGTATATTTTTTCCAAAAAGTTTCAACATTATTTAGTACGGCTCAAGGGAGTTTTGTAATAATAGTCCCCCATACCTGCATGGGACATGTGCCAAGACATTCCACAGATGCCTGAAACCATGGCTAGTAATGACCCCTATATATATACCATGTTTTTTCCTATTCATATATACCTATGATAAATTTTAATTTAAAAATTAAGCCCAGTAAAAATAAACAATAATTATTATAAAATAGAACAATTATAGCAATATACTCTATTAAAGGTTATTAAAAACGTCTTGTGTATTTCCATTTAATATTTTCAGACCTTGATGGACTATGGGTAACTCAAACCATGGAAAGTGAAACTACAGATAAAGAGGGATTCCTATAGAAGCCTATGGAAATTTGATGGTTAACTGAAAAAAAAAATCCAAAAGAGTTATTACTATATTTGTATCACAAGCTTATAAAGTGTATCAAACTAAGTGAATATAGATTTTTGCCATGATTCTCACTATTTAAAATTATTTAAACACATTACTAAATATATAGTCGTCTTTTGGCATTTTTGTATTTTATTAATTGTCAGATATCATGTTAGAGATAGAATTTTCTCAGGATCAAAAGGGAATTCCCAAACTGGGTATGGTGGTGCATGCCTGTAATCCTAGTACTTGGGAGGCTGGAAACAGGAGGATTGCAGACCCAGGGACAGCCTCAGCAACATACTGAGACTTGCAACATACAAAAACTCTGTTTCCATACAAAAAACAAAGAGAGCTGGGGGTATAGCTTGGAGTTAGAATGCCCCTGGGCTCAATCCCCAGCATGCCCCCCAACACAAGAATCCTTTTTTATTGGTATATTGTAATTATAAACCATAATGAAGTTAAGAGTGATAGAAACATATATGCACACAGCACTTGATGTGTTTCCCTTTGAATCCCACCCTACTCTTTTTCCCTCCCCGTACATATTATTGAGATTGGTATTGATAACTTCATATATGTACACTGCTTTACTTGACCTGTTTATTTTCATCTCCCCGCCTCTCTCCCCAAATCCCCTTCAACTATTCTACTAGTATCTCTTCTCCTTTATCTGAAGTCCCTTTCATAACTTTGTTTTTGTACTAGAGATTGAACCCAGGGACATTCTACCTCAGAGCTATACTCCCAGCCCTATTTTATTTTGAAACAGGGTCTTGCTAAGTGGCTGAGAATCTCATTAAATTGCCGAGGCTGGCCTTGAACCTGTGATCCTCCTGTCTCAGCCTTCCAAGTACTAGAGTTACAGGTATGCTCTACCACACCCAGCCCCTTTGCTAACTTTTAATACCCCCCCAGCAGCTGTGTTTGATCCAGTGGCAGTCATTAAGGAAAGTATTGGAACACATGTTGCCCCTGGGGAGGGAGAAACCCTATGTTAAAGGATCTGTGGAAACTTTCCAGTCCTTAGTACTCTTCTTGGAAGGCCTATCTCCCAATCCAGCCATATTCTGAGGTACTGGGGTTATCGACTAGGTCTGTGATGTATAAGTTTTGGGGGGACAAAATTCAGCCCATAACAACAGGTGAGACTGAGAAAGGCCCCCAAAGGATGACTAGTAAGATCCCAGGATCGCTTATCTTTCCTCCTCTTGGGACTTGGTTCCATGTTTTGAGCCTTGAAGTTCCTGGAATTCTCACCCTGCTGTGTTGGTGTGTTGGGCAGGGTCTTTCGGCTGCCAGTGGACAGTGAAGGACGGAGGAGATGACTGGAGGAGATCGGAACCAGGGTCTCAGGCTTACCAAGCAGAAACTGGAACCAGTGTTGAAACATTTTTCTATGTCATGATCAGCTTCTTTTGGCATATGAGTTTTCTATTTCAGATACATTTGTTAAAATGGCTGGCTAAAGGTTTGCCATAATAGCATTTATTCTGCTTCCTATTTAAAAATAATCAAAAAAGCATTCATGATAACCTTGTCACACATGGAGTCAACCTGTGCACCTTTATTTTCTCCTCGTGGCCTATGATTGTCATTCTTAAATATGCTTTGACTGATTACTTTTTGGTTCACAGAGTTTTTATAAGACACCCTCAGGTTTCCTCAGGCTCTGCCTAAATCTGTTGAGAATGGTTAAGTTATAAATAAAACAGAACTGACTTCATTTTAAAAAAAAATTCTGATAGTCATGATCATGGTCAACTAGACTGAGTAGAAACATAATCGACATATCAGATTCATGAATTCATGCAAAAGTACTTCCAAGAAAATGATTATACTCTTCCCTTAACAGAAACAGCTGGTGCCAATGATGCGGGTGGCTGAAGTTTGATTTGGATGACAGCGGTTGGTATAACAGCTCCTCTGCTGCTTACATTTGAAATGCCCCATGCAGGCAGATGCATGCCGCTGAGAAGGCTGAGAAGACGGAGGGCTGGCTCCAGTTGGGGACTTGGGTTCCACAGTAAATGCCACTCTTCTTGGATTTAATCAAGGGAGTCTGGGTATTTTCTGGATTGTCAGTTGAGTACTCCTATTATTTATCATTTCTAAGTGATCCTGGTAAGAGTCTAATAAAGAAGATTATTGTTTTTCATTTTTACTGAAAGAAGAATAAGAGAAAGTGGGCAAAAATATGCAACAAAGGTTGGCTTAGTCTTAATGTTATTTTGTTGATTTTTTTCTTTCTCATTATTTTATTTTATGTGGTACTAGAAATTGAACTCAAGAGCATTCTATCTCTGAACTACACCCCGAGCCCTATTTGATTTTTTTATTTTGAAACAGGGTCTCACTAAGTTGCAGGGGGCCTTGCTAAATTGCTGAGACTGGCCTTGAAGCTGGGATCCTTCTGTCTCAACCTCCCAAGGGATTACAGATGTGTGCCACCATGCCTGGCTATGAGTAATGTTTTTAAGATATTGAACGCCTTTGCTGGGTGCAGTAGTGCATGCCTGTAATCTTAGCTACTCAGGAGGCTGAAGCATGAGGATCTCAAGTTCCAGGCCAGCATGGACAACTTAGGGAGACCCTGTCTCAAAATAAGCTAAAAACAGGCGGGGGTTGTAGCTCAGTGATAGAGAGCACTCCTGAGTTCATCCCCAATACCTCAAAAAATATTGAATGCTTTTGTTTTAGTTGTAGCTGACAATATTATTTCGTATTTTAAGATTATTGGGAAATTTTACTTTTAGGATGGATTAAGTAATTCCCTGACTGCAATAAGGGTTTAAGATATTAAAAACAAAACAAACAAAAAAACCACAAAGTACTTTAGCTTCTGGATCTATTATGACCCTCTCCAAGCAGGAGGAGAATTAGTTTAATACAATTATTAGCTACTTGCAATCTGCTAGGCATTTTGCATACATAATATAACTTAATTCTTACAATTCTCTGTAAGGTCTATTCTTAGCTGCATTTTCAAATTAAGAAAACTGAGGACCAGAGAGGTTAAATAACAGAGAGGTAATGTGGTGAAGCAAGAATTCAAACCCAGTATGTCTGGCTCCATAGTTGGCGCTTTTAATTATGTCTTTAAATATTGCGCTATAATGTCATACCTTGTCTACAGAGTGTCTCCCTCTCTCATTCAGTCGATCTCTTCTCAGCACCGACTTCTTAAGAAACAGAAAATGAAATGTCTTTACCTCCTTTGTTCACTTTCCCCATGCATTTTGGCTTTGTATTAATATATTTACCAGTTCTTGATTTATATCTTACTAATTTGAAAAAGATAGAAACAGCAAAAAAGATGATAATAATAAAAAAACAAATGTTAGAAATATCTGTTTCCAATACAACGTGCTTTCTCATCATTCAGATCTTCTTTTGATACACATGAGCACTCAGTCCCACTGACAGCAGCTTGTTTGGATTTTTTTTTTTTTTTTGCGGTGCCGGGGATTGAACCCAGGGGCATTCTACCTCCGCGCTACACCCCCGGCCCTATTTTTTATAATTTATTTTTGAAACTGGGTCTCATTAAGTTGCAGAGGGCCTCACTAAGTAGAGAGAGAGAGAGAGAGAGAGAGAGAGAGAGAGAGAGAGAGCTGAGGCTGGCCGCGAACCCGGATCCTCCGGTCTCAGCCTCCCAAAGTACTGGGATTACAAGCAGGCACCACCATGCCCGGCTGGACAGTTCTTAAATACAGATATCCATTCCCTTAGTAGTTGTTCCCTTCCTGTTTTAATTATAATACAACTCATCCCAGTAGATAGTTCGTGGAAAAAAAGTAAACAGACTCACATCTAGCTTCAACATAAAATGTAAGAAATTGTATATCTTGGAAGCTTCTCCATCTTCTCAGTTAATTTTCATGGTAGTGTGGCTAAAAACAGTACTTGGTTATAAACTGGAGTAAGAATGGAAGCTAGCAATAGGTTTGCAAATCCAGTTGCTATTTTGGATGTCTATCAGGAAAGGGCCAAGGTTATGAAAACGTCTACTCAAAGATAGAAGCTATCCATTCAATGATTTTACTTACAAATAGTAACACTTCAGTGAACTGGGAGGCTGAGGGATGGGAGGAAGGCTTGCTAATGACTTCTCCTGGTGAATTTGAGGTTATCTCTTGTGCTCTTTGCTTCAATTCTGTGATGACGATGTGAAGTCTTTTGACTCTTCTTTCTTGGGTCACTATCTATAGTGTACTAGACTAATTTTCTGAATTGGAAAAAGAACAGAGAATTTAAGAATGTAAGTAATGCCAGTCCCCAAGAGAATAATATACATATCGTACCTGTTCTTTAAATGTCTTCCTTCCTTGGAAGTACCCATTCCACTCGGCTGAAACCAAGTGGACAGCAGCAAAAGAAGATGCTCATAAGTATGATAGTTTTTGGAGGAAATATTGTTAATATTTCATATTACCTTCAAGTGACAACAGTTTATGGAGTGACCCCTTTTTAGTATATTTATTTTTAATAGAAACCTGACCCTAGAAGAAAGGAAGTACTGAAAATGTTTAATATTAAAATAGCACCTATATAACACACTTTCAACATTTAGCCCTGTATGCCTCATTTCTGACATCACTTGTGAAATATTTTCTTTTGATAAAGAGTTGGGGGAAAGGAGTAGCAGGCTTCGGCTCTCTCAAATTATGAGTGTTAAATGAACAATTATTTGCTAATAAATAAAGACTTTTTCTAGCACATTTAAATCTTTTTCTCAAACTATTCGTGGGACACCTTAGCTAATTAGATTGTTATTGAAGGAATTGTTCTGAGCTCTGCTGCTGCTCCAAGCTATGTGTCTTTCAAAGGAAGGCAGTCTCTCCAGATGTCCATTCTTCGTCTGTACAATGGGGATCATGATGACTTCCTCAGGAAGTGACAGAAGACTGTGAATGCTTGCCCCTGAGAACTCGTATCATGAGATGCTGGTAATATGCTCATGCGGGGACATGCCAGCAAGTAACACCGCAGCGCAGAGTTCGGTAAGAGGCTAAGAAGTTTGATTTTATTGACACAGAATGGATTCATCTCTCAGGACAATTCTTACATTAACCAAAAGCCATGACTTTTGTGAATAGGGAAGGATAATGAATTGATGAGAGAAATTGTGACCAGAGCAGATATATTGCAAGTCCATTTTCTCCCTGAAGTTCAAGACTTATATGGAATTAATTCTTACTAAGAAAATTGCTCAGGGAACTTGAGATTGTAATAAGGGGAAATGGATGATATGAAAATATAATGGCGCAGTCTGATGCATCTATTTCAAAATAGTTAAGGTTTTATCTCTGGGACAGGAATATTTGCCAATGCACCATGCCACAGTTCTTTGTGAGTTTTTTTTTTTTGAAATAGGGTTTTATTAAGTTGCTGAGGGCCTCACTAAGTTGCTGAGACTGTACTCAAACCTGTGATCCTCCTGTCTCAGCCTCCCAAGTACTGGGATAACAGGTGTGCACCACCATGCCCAGCTGTGTGTGCTTATCTCCATATTAAGAATGAGTGTGTTAGTAGGACTGTGCTGAGACTGAGGCTTTTGGTGTTCCTTCCCAGGAAGGGTGCTTCAGGGAAGTCTACCAACATGTATGTGATTGTTCAATTTTCATATTCAGCGGTTGCTCATCCTCTTTGTAATTAACACTTTATTATTGAGCTTTTATTAGCTTTACTTGATAAACCGGTAATTAAGTTGTTGCCTTATTTCCAAATCCAGGGATACATTTCTTGTATTCTACATGACTCTGTCTATTTTCACTCAATATTAATTTCAAAATTTAGTCCTCCCTTAAGTTACTTGCTTCCCCCCCCCACACACAATTCATGGTTCCGTTTATGACAATACCTACCCTACACTGTTATTATGAAAGCTAATTTATATAATATAACTGAAAACATATAGTATAGCTCCTAGCACCTTTCAGACATTCAATAATGTTTGTGCCTTGGATACAAACATCTTTTCTGAGATACTTTATCATTTTATTGTACATTTTTGTTGGTTATGAGAACCATAGCATACTAGATTTTCTGGGTCGTTTCATCCCAATTTCAAACAATTGTTCTCATTTTCAAATACTCATTCCTATTTTCCCCTAAGCCAAAACACTATCCTAAAAATTCCATTTTTTTCTGCATCTAAACTACATCTCCCAGATACTCTTATACCTCTGACACAAAAAAGCATTTTTTTCAGTCTGTGGCACCTGCTTTTAGTTACAGAAAATATGTTAGGACTTAGAGTATGTACAACTTTTTATTATAAAATTGGGAGTGTTATTTGTCATTATGGCACTTTAAAACTTGTCTTACAGTGAGATATAATTACTTAAACATGGCACTTACTAGTTTTCTGCTTTGAATAATGGTTTGTTATTAATGCAGATATTTTGTTTTCATGTTAGCTTATATTTCAGTAAGGAAATGAACAATGTTTTATTTATCTTTGCATTCCTTAGGTATTTGGTAAATGGTTATTAAAAATGAGAAAATATTCAAAGAAATATCCAAGCTTTAATATTAAGGGGGATGACCTTAATGTCAGAATGTGTCCTTTTTCATCATATTTTTAAAGTCCTATCAATCAATGTATTAGCATTAAAAATGCACCACTGTTCTAGAATGTATTCAGTAGGAACACCTTTCTTCCAGCTATTTCTTGGTTACATTTCTTTTTCTTTTTTTTTTTTCTTTCTTTTTGTGGTACTGGGAGTTGAATCCAGGGATACTCTACTGCTGAGGTACATTCCAGCCCCTTTTTATTTTTTATTTTGGAGCAGAGTCTGGCTAAGTT
Source organism: Glis glis (assembly GCA_004027185.1). Taxonomy (NCBI): domain Eukaryota; kingdom Metazoa; phylum Chordata; class Mammalia; order Rodentia; family Gliridae; genus Glis; species Glis glis. The sequence goes on from PVJS01028759.1 coordinate 15,016, forward strand.
ATTATGGAGTGGCCTCAACCTGTGATCCTCCTGTCTCAGCCACCCAAGTACTGGGATTACAGGTGTGTGCCACTGAGCCAGGCTTATTTCCTAGATATATTCCTGATAGAAGTATATGTTAGTGGATTGGCAGGGCAAGTTAACTAAACACTTATCATTGACTCTTGTTCTTAGTCAAGTCAATTCTGGTAGTTTCTGTGACATTGGATAAAAGTGCTTCATATGTAACTGACTCAATAGGGGTTAAATATGGAATTCAGGGGAGACAGGATTTCCCAGCTCTTTTGAATCCTAGTCATGTATATTTTGAAAATACCCTATGTAGAATAGATCATAAACTTTTTGTCACAAACATTTTTCCTTCATCCTAATATAATCATATCATTGAAACTATGAATTATAAATCAAGTTTATCTAATGAATGAATCTTTAAATAGTTTTCCTTAAAATCTTCATAACTTCTTTCAATGATGGAGAACCCACACCAACAAAACTCAGCTTTATGGAGCTTAAATTTGCCTCTCTATAATCTCCAAGCTTTTATTTCTTCTTTGAAGTCATGCAAGTATAACATATGCTTTCCTATTTATTTCTTAAAATGTCTAACAATATTATGTGACTTGCTGTAGTATGGATGCAGTGAACCAAGTGATAAGCTTTTTCCTGGTCTCTGAAATTTTATAAAATATCATCACCCTGTTTGGATCTTTTTTACTGTGATATGAAATGACATTTTCTTATGTTTTCACATTTTTAGGTCAGTGACATCGATTCTCTTAATTAGTGTTCTGTTGTGAATGTGTGAATATAGATGTGCTCCCTTGGTATTTTATTAATGCTTCACTAAGAAGATCTTCCTAACATTTTTCAGACATTCTGTATTTATTCTTTTTTTGTTTTTAAATTTTAAAAAGTCTATAAAAGTTTTAAATGCAACATTACAGAAAGAATGATACATCCATACAACCATTAATGAGAAAGGAACTGTGGAGATTTTAAAACAAGTCTACAAATTCTTTGATAAAATATCCACCAGAGATGGGCTATAATTCCTTTTCCTTTGAATGGAAATACAGTGGTGCTCCAAGAATTCTAGGCCTAAAAAACAGTGTTACTTTAGCCTGACTCTCTCTTAGGATACTTGCTCCTGGCACCCTGAAACTATACTGCAGGGAGAAATCCTTGACCACATGAGGAGGTGTCATATTGGTGTTCTGAAATAAAACTTCTGAAGTCCCAGGCAACAACTAGCATTCACCATCAGAAATGTAAGGAAGCCTTTGAGATGGCTTCTCCTCCAGGCAATATTTGTCTGCAACCTTATAAAAGATCCCTGAGATTGCTTTGGTTATTTGAAGTTCTTTGTGTGTGTGTGTGTGTGTGTGTGTGTGTGTGTGTGTGTTTCCATACATATTTTAATGGTTTGATTTATTTATTATTTTAATATATTTTCATACATATTTAAAATTTTTCTAGATCTATGAAGATTATCATTAGTATTTTGATAGGGATGATACTGAATCTGTAGATTGCTTTGTATAGTACAGACATTTTAACAATATTGATTCTTCTTATCCATAAACATGGGATATATTTCTATTTGTGTGTGTGTATATGTGTATGTGTATGTGTGTGTGTTTTCTTGAATTTCTTTCATCAATGTTATATAGTTTTCATTGTAGAGATCTTTGACCTCTTTGGTTAACTTTATTCCTAGACATTTAATTATGATTATTAGCAGCTATTATAAATAAGGTTGCTTTCTTGATTTTCAGATCATATAATTCACTATTGGTGTAAAGTGAATTAAAAACTACTGATTTTTTCTTATTGATTTTGTATCCTGAAACTTTGCTGAATTCCCTTATTAGGTCTAATAGTTTTTTGGTGGATTCTTTTGGGTTTTTCTGTATGTAAGATCATGTCATCTGAAGATGCTGATAATTTTACTTTTTCTTTTCCAATTTAGATGCCTTTATTTCTTTCTTTTGCCTGATTAGGACTTCTAATACTATATTGAATGAAAGTGGTTAAAGTGGGCATCCTCATCTCATTCCAGAGTTTAGCCACAGCAATCTTGAGCAAAAAGAACAAAGTAAGATGCACAAGACTACTTGACTTCAAAATATACTACAAAGCTCTAGTGATCAAAACAGCATGGTGGTGGCATAAAACTGGCACATTGACCAACAAGATAGAGATCCTAGAAGTCAATCCACATATCTACAGCCAACTGAATTTTTGTCAAAGGTGCTAAGAATATGCATTGGAGAAAGGACAGTCATAGCAATAAATGATGCTGGGGAAATTGGGTAGTCATATATAGAGGAATGAGACTAGAACCCTATCTTGCAACAATTGAAAACATTGGAATGGGTAAGGTTTTTTTGTGTTTTGTTTTGTTTTTGTACAAAACCATAAGAAACAGAAGCAAGCATAGACAAATGGTATTATGTCAAACTAAATTTCTCCAGAAAGGTAGAAAATATTTGTAAACTACACATCTAAGAAGGGATTAAGATTCATAATATATAAGGAACTCCAAAAAAAAATCAACAGCATTCCCCCAGTAATCCAATTTTAAAAGAGTAACAGACCTAAATAGACATTTCTCAAAAGAAAACATAGAAATGGCCAACAGGTATATAACAAAAAGGCCGAACATCTTTAATCATCAGGGAAATGCAAATCAAACCCACAATGAGAATCACCTTCCTTTCCTAAGAATGGCTACTATTGAAAAGACAAAAGACAATCAGTGCCGATGCTGAGAAAAGGGAACCTTTGTATACTGTTGTTGGTACTGTAAACAAATACAGTCATTACAGAAAATAGCATAAAGTTTTCTAATAAAAAAAAAAAAGCTGGGTGCAGCACATGCCTGAAACCTCAGTACTTGGGAGGCTGAGATAGGAAGATCTCAAGTTCGAAGCCAGCCTCAGCAACTTAGCGAGACCCTCAGCAACTTAACAAGACCCTGTTTCAAAATTTGAAAAAAATAATAAAAAGCTAAATTATAGAATTCCTCTGGGTTCAATCCCCAGTACTGAAAATTAAAAAAAAAACTAGAATGAGCATATTATGAGCAACCCCACCCATTGGTATACATCTAAAGGAAATGAAATCCAAATGTATCTAAAGGAAATAAAATGTCAGACACATCTTCACTTTCATGTTTATTGCAGCACTATTTACAATAGTCAGAAAATGTAAACAACCTAAATGTCTATCAACTGACAAATGGAGAAATAAAATGAGGTATATATACACATTGGAGAACTAATCAGCCATAAAAAGAATAAAATCCTGTCGTTCATAACAACATGGATAGAATTGGAGATGATTATATCAAATAAAATAAGTCATACACAGAAAGACAAGTGTCATATGATCTCACTCATGTATAAAATATTAAAAAGTTGATCTCTTAGAAGTTGAAAATAGAGTGGTGGTTACGAGAGGCTGGGAGAGTTGAAGGGGATGGAGGGATGGAGAGAATCTCATCAATAGGTACTAAGTTATAGTTAGATAGGAGTAAGAAGTTCTGGTGTGCAATTGTACAGTAAGCTGACTACAGTTCATGATAATGTGCTATATATGTGAAAAGCTAGAAGAAAGGATTTGGAATGTTTTTGTGTTAAAGCAATGATAATCTTTTTAACATGACATAGGGGAATGCCATTATTAAACCAAGCACATGGGGCATTGGCCTTGGGACTAAGACATGAGCAATAGCTGGAAGAGACTAAAGTTTGTTGGCAAATTTTAATGGGTCTTGAGTTTGTCATGGAGAACTTAAAGAAATAAAAGAGTGTAAACAGTTATTAGAAGTTGGATGAAAGTCTATTTCCTTTCCCTTTGAATGGGGATGGATAGAATGTAGGAGAATTGATGCTTCATGAATTTTGAGACAAAGTCCCAAAAGGCAGTACTATTTCAGCCTGGTTGACTGTTTAAATACTTGCTCTTTGAACACTTGTTCCAAGAATGGAAAGGAGACTCTAGTTGTGTAGCAGTGTGAAGTTTAGTAACACTATTTCCTATTGTAATGTGGAAAATAAATGCAAGTAATGAGCTGGATAAACTGTCTTAGGAGATTTCTAAGAACAGCATTGAAGATCCAACCTTATTTCTTTTAGCTACCTATAATGAAATGAGAAAGGAACTAAAGAAATAAGGGCTTAAAAATAAATTGTTAAATATAAGGAAGCCAGGACTTGGGTTCAGAAATGTAACAATTTCTCATTCCTAACCTCTCCAGATGGTAAACTATTTTCAAATTAGTAAATAGCTTTCAGGCAAAGATCAAGTCCAGGGCACTGTCGGGAAAACATGATTTTAAAAATGTCTTTAAAACATTTTCTAAGACTTCAGAAAGATTTTAGGTGGTGCCTCATACACCTTTCCAAATAGATATGAAAGGCCATCTAAGGATCTTAAGAGAATGAGTCACAGTTTCTCTCCATTAAAATTCGGGCTTCTAATAGTATTTTGGGGGCATTGTCACTCAGTAACTTTACTGGAAGCTCAAAGTAGAGAAATATATTAAAACTATTTATGTGAATGACATTTGTTTAAAGGAGAGAACTGTAAAAAAAGATTCATAGAAAACCTATAAGATTTTTAAGATAATGGTACTAACAGAAACATTGCTAGCTTGATCCAGAAGGAAAAACAATGATATAAAATGAAAAGAGGGCTTGGCACACCCACTCTTTTATGGGAAGGAAGTAGGAAGAGAACAGTATTCACCTGTAAACATAGGTCCCATTTTTTACAAAAAGAAAGACAATTCAAAGGATGGAACTAAGACCAAAGGATGGGATTGTGAGTCATGGAGAAGCATTGCTAGGCACTAGTACTAAACCCCAATTACAGAACTGGGAATAATAGCTTGGGCTGGATTTCAAAATTATAATAGACCATGACTGTTGTTTATCTCCCTTTTCCTTTTTATTTTCTTTTAATGTCATTTCTCTATACAAATATGCATATTTTATTTCTCTCTTACCACTGGATTTTGGGTATGTTAGAGGTGGACAACTTATTTCTTTAGTTCACATGTTAAGATCCAGAGGAGTGTGCTAAAGATGCTGTAACCTGAGAAACTAGACCCAAGATTATCTGTACCCAGTTTAGATAACATTCTAAACATTAAGCCTGGTAGTAAAGGTTTAATAGATGGGATTTTGGGAGATGTTATGGAAGCAGGAAACAATAGTTTGCATGTGGAAATAATGTAAATAATTTGGGCCCATGAGGTGGACTGAAAACCCTTTCACCAAGAAGTAGAATTTAATTTCCTTGTCCTTAAATGTGGCTAACCATCATGACTCACTTATGACAAACAGAATATGGTAAGGGTGAGTTGCATGACTTACAAAGTCAAGTCACTCCCTTGTCCCAAGTCTCTCTTGAGACACTTGCCTTTGGAATCCAGCTGCCTTACTATGAGGAAATTCGGGCCACTTAGAGAAGTCAGTTGTGGGTGTCCCAGCTGATCACTGCAGGTCACAACAGCTGGTTAATGCCAACAACCATCATTGATGACCAGACACGAGAGAGAGAAAGCATTCAGGATTGCTCTAGCCAGCTCACATCTGACAGAAACAAGAGTGGCCCCAAGAAAGACTGTCCCCTGGGCCCAGTCAGCCTCCAGAGATGTGAGAAAGAAAAATAACAAATGACGTTGTTTGTGCTATTAAGTTCAGATAATGTTTTACAGCTGTAGGTAATTGAACAGGAGCTTATATACATGAGCAGATCCAGAGCAGTCTCTAACATAGCATTACAGAAAAAAGAAAGCGCAGAGGTGAATATGCAGTAGGCCACCATTGTCATTTTGTTGTGTTTCCTAAGTAACTTGCTTGATACTTTTTCTTTTGTCTCTAAATTGGTTATTAGGATGTAAGCTGAGAAAAAAAAGCATTTTATTTCTTATCTAGAATAGAGCTGAGGCATTTGGGGGCAGGTCCTCCACAGGGCTTATCTAGTAAAAGCTGAATGGCTCTGTTCTGCTTGCCATCCCCACCCCTTATATGTTGATATTGGACCCTTTTCCTTGCTTCTCATGGGGGAAAAGAAGAAAGTCTCCTCTCAGATCACTTTCCTGTTCCAAATGAGGAGGCATGAAGAGGTTTGCTAATAAACACTGAGTGGCCAGCAACAAGGGACACTTGGCATGTTTTATCAATTGGGCAATCTGATTAAGCAATGGAGTTTCTGACCTGTGGCCTGTGCATATTTGGACAAGAGGAGATGAGTTTTGGAGAGAGGCAGAGGATCGGGAGAAGGAATGGCAATAAGTTTGTCAGCTCTCTAGAGTTTATTCTGGCAAGGAGGTGTGAGTGGTTCATGGACAATGTGGACATGTGGAGCATTAACTACTTTATTGATGCCCTATCAATGAAGGAAGGCTTGAGTAGTAAGAAAAGATGAGATCAATTGTGGGATGGTTAGTAAAGGAGAGGTGGAGGAATTCAGATTGAGGCCATATCCACATTGTAAAAGTAGAGATGAGACATTTCTACTTCTCTCTGTATAACCATCAACTCCTTCCCTCTAACATGCACAATTAAATATGTACTCAACAAAAGAACCACTGGAAAATGCATTTGCTCTAGAGAGGACTTAGATATCCAAGGAAGCCAAGAAAAAAAAAGAGTCAAAAATATTTACTGTCTGGCCCTTAATAGGAAAACATTAATAATCTCTGGTCAAAAAAAAAAGAAGGGTACACCATGCTAATATGAATGGTTAAAGAAAAGCAAATTGGAGTAGCTATATTAATATTGGGGCAAAGGATATTTACAAGGATAAAGGGTCATTTAATAATGATAATTCAGTCAATTTATCAAGAAAACACAAAAATCCTAATAGTTCATTGTGTAGGAGAGTTAAAAATATGTAATGAGCTGGGTGTGGTGGCACACGCTTGTAATCCCAGTACTTTTGGAGGCGGAGACCGGAGGATCGGGGTTCGCGGCCAGCCTCAGCTCTGTCTCTGTCTCTGTCTCTGTCTCTCCCTCTCTCTCTCTCTCTCTCTTTCTCTCTCTCTCTCTCTCTCTATATATATATATATATATATATATCCATCCTTAGTGAGGCCCTCCACAACTTGGTGAGACCCGGTTTCAAAATAAAGTATAAAAAATAGGGCCGGGGACGTAGCGCGGAGGTAGAACGCCCCCGCGTTCAATTCCCGGTACCGCAAAAAAAAAAAAAAATTGTAATGAAAATCTGGTATAAAACTGCATAGAGAAATAAATAAATCTGCAATTATAATTGGAAATTTTAAAATTTCTCCTTCAGTAGTTGATAGAACACAGAGAAAACTAGTAAAGATTTGAAAACATGTGTGCTTGTATGTCACTATCACTATGAACTGTATTATGATGTGAGACTATAATGCACCAATAAAAGTATAAAAAAATTTTAAAAAGAGGTGATATATTTCACATCAGAGAAAAAAGAAGAATAAAGGTCTTAAAGGCCTAAGATTGTATCATAAGAGACTAGAAAAATGATAGTTAAACCAAAAATAAGCACAAGAAAAGGCATTTTAAAAGAGTAGAAAACAATAAAATAGAAAAGACAAAATAATATCACAAGCTATTTTTAAAAAATAAATAAAATTGATATCTCTCATCCAGACCAATCAAGAAAAGAGAAGAACAAAACAAACAAACAAAATAAAGCAAAACCAAGATTTGTTGATATCAGAGATTATATAGTGGTTGTTTCTACACATCCTAAGGTAACAAGGAAATATCAACCAATTTTATAGTCATATATTTAATAACTTAGATGCAACACACAAGTCTCTTTTTTTTTTTTTTTGCGGTACCGGGGATTGAACCCAGGGGCGTTCTACCTCCGCGCTACAACCCCGGCCCTATTTTTTTTTACTTTATTTTGAAACCGGGTCTCACGAAGTTGCGGAGGGCCTCACTAAGTAGAGAGAGAGAGAGAGACAGGGAGAGAGAGAGAGAGCTGAGGCTGGCCGCGAACCCGGATCCTCTGGTCTTCGCCTCCCAAAGTACTGGGATTACATGCGTGCGCCACCACGCCCGGCTCACACAAGTCTCTTAAAGGGCGCATATTACCAGAGCTCACTTAAAAAGAAATAGATAACATGAATAGTCCTGTATCAAATATACAAGTTGAATTTTTGGGAAAAAGTATTTCTACAAGCAATAGTCTAAGCTTAAATGGCTTCACTAGTGAATTATACTGAATAATTAATAAAGGAATAATAACAATTCTATACAACCTTTTTTAGAAAATTGAAGGGGAAAGAGTTCTTTTTAATTCATTTTATAAGGGTAGCATACGCCTGATAAATACAAACAAAATAGAGAAAGTGTGATAAAAGAATGACACACAGCTATCAATCAGTTTAATTCATCCTAACAACAAACTAAAAGTGAAAATCATATGGTCATCTAAATAGTTTCAGAAAACCATTTCACAAAATCCATAATCTATTAATGAAAAAGAAAATAAAAATCTTCCAGAAAACTAGGAATAGAAAGGAACTCCATCAATATGATAAAGAGTCTCTATGAAAAACCCACACAGTTAACTTCATTGTTAGTGATTGTATCCGTCAGCATTCTTGCAGCCATAATCTAAATATCTGACCACATAACTTAGAGGAAAGAAGATTTCTTTTCTTACTCAGGCTCAGTCCATGTGAGGCTGGGGACAGCGGATCTCAGGGCATGGTAGCAGTCAGCAGGGGAGAACACATGGGCTATGCTCTTTACGTCATGGAGGCTGGAGGCCAAAGATTGAGAGAGAGAGAGAGAGAGAGAGAGAGAGAGAGAGCACGCCTGCAGGGGGGAGGAGGAACCATTTATATACTCTCCAAGGCAGCACCCCCAGGGTCCACCTTCTCCAGCCACACCCTACAGGCCTAAGACCAGGTATAACCCAGGTAAATCTATTACAATGGATTTATCAGCTTCTGGGATTACAACCCTCATGACTCAATTATGTCAGCTTCAAACATTAAGTGAGCTCTTTAGGGGGCCTCTATATCTAACTATAATAGTGGTGAAAAATAGTGTTTCCCCCTTAAGATTAGAAATAAGGCAAGAATTTCACTCTCACCATTTTTACTCAGCACTTGAATAGAGGGTCTATCCAGTGAAATAAGGCAGGAAAAAATATAAAAGGTATCCAAATTTAAAAGAATGAAGTAAAGTAGTCTTTATTCAAAGATAACATAATTGAGCTGAGTGTGGTGGTACATCCTAGTACTTGGGAGGCTGAGTCAGGAGGATCACAGGTTCAAGGTTAGCCTCAGCAACTTAGCAAGGCCCTTAACAAGTAAGTGAGATCCTGTTTCAAAATAAAAAATTAAATAGGGCCAGGGTATAGCTCAGAGGTAGAAAAAAGATGATATAATTGTCTATGGAAAAAAGTATATCAAAAATGCTACTAGAATGAGTAAGATTAGCAGAGTTTCATGATAATGGGCTATAATAGAAAATTATTTTTCTTTTTTATTTTGTGGTACCGGGGATTGAATGCAGGGGTGTTCTACCTCCGCGCTACACCCCCGGCCCTATTTTTTATACTTTATTTTGAAACCGGGTCTCACGAAGTTGCAGAGGGCCTCACTAGGTAGAGAGAGAGAGAGCTGAGGCTGGCCGCGAACCTGGATCCTACGGTCTCCGCCTCCCAAAGTACTGGGATTACAAGCGTGCGCCACCACGCCCGGCTGAAAATTATTTTTCTACATACAAATAAAGAACAATCAGATATTTAAATTTAAAAATACCACGGGGCACAGTGGCCCATGCCTGTAATTCCAGTACTTGGGAAGCTGAGACAGGAGAATCACATGTTCAAGATCAGTGTGTGGTAACTTAGTAAAACCCTATCTTTAAAAAATGGTAGAATGCCCCTGGGTTAAATCCCCAGTACCACAATTTTTTAAAAATACCATTGGTAATAACACTAAGAATATGAAGCACTTAGGTATAAATTTGGTAAAAGATGCAAAAAGCCTTTACAATAAGAATTACATCCGGGCGTGGTAGCGCAAGCTTGTAATCCCAGTACTTTGGGAGGCGGAGACTGGAGGATCCGGGTTCGCGGCCAGCCTCAGCTCTTTCTCTCTCTCCCTGTCTTTCTCTCTCTCTACTTAGTGAGGCCCTCCGCAACTTCGCGAGACCTGGTTTCAAAATAAAGTATAAAAAATAGGGACGGGGGTGTAGCGCGGAGGTAAAACGCCCCTGGGTTCAATCCCCGGT
>PVJS01028760.1:0-25277 GCA_004027185.1 Glis glis
CATTCCCAGTTTTCTGAGGATTCTCCACACTGATCTCCACAGTGGTTGAACTAGTTTGCAATCCCACCAACAGTGTAGAAGAGTCCCAATTTCCCCACATCCTCGCCAACATTTGTTGTTGTTAGACTTCTTAATGCTTGCCATTCTAATTGGGGTCAGATGAAATCTTAGAGTAGTTTTGATATCATTAGCAATCAGGGAGATGCATTCCCACTTTTAGTGAGAGGAAAATAACTGGGAGTTCAGAAAGTTGAAGGGAGCAAAGGGGACTGAGGAAGAATTAATGTAAGAGGAAGACACAGAGAAAAGGGAGACAAATGAAGGTGTTTCCAGAAGACACTTTTCCATAAAAATTAGCTTGGATTCCTCAAAAGGCTCACAGCAAGAAAAAATGAAAGAATTATTCTCTATTAAAAGATATTAAATGAACATAAAAACTAAAGGTCATAAATAAACCTTGGTAGGATCCCTAGTTCAAAGAAATAATAATTATAAGAAAATTCCTGGGATACTGGGCGCAGCGGCACACACATGTAATCCCAGCTACCCAGAAGGCTGAAACAGGAGGATGGCAAGACCAGCCTCAGCAACTTAGTGAGACTCTGTCTCAAAATAAAATTCTTGGGACAACTATGTAAATTTAAAAGTTCACTGGACAGCAACATCAACCATACAATTAAATTAACTGTTTTTCTTAGGAGTGGCAATGACATTTTGGCTACATAGGAAAGTATCTCTATCCTTAGGAGATGTGCGCTGAAATATTTAGGGGGAGATATAAAGGCATCAGCAACTTATTTTCAAATGGTTGAGTAAAAAACATGGTAAAATGTTAACAATCACGCACTCTAGGTAGAAAGTATGAAAAAATTCCTTATACTGTTCTTTGAGCTTTTTAAAATGTTTGAAAAGTTTTATTTATTTAAAATTTTTTTACAGTATTGGGGATTGAACCCAGGGGCATTCTACCTCGGAGCTACACCCCCAGCCCTATTTTTTATTCTTTTTTTTGAAACAGGGTCTTGCTAAGTTGCAGAGGACCTCACTAAGTAGCTGAGGGTGGCCGCAAACCCGGATACTCCGGTCTCAGCCTCCCAAGTACTGGGATTATAAGCGTGTGCCACTACGCCTGGCTCGAAAACTTTTATAATAAAAGAAAAAGAAAAAAGTGAATGAGAAACAGCCCAGTGGAAAAATGGGCAAAAGAGATGCATACACATTTTACAGATAAGGAAACTATAAAGGCCAATAAACATAGAGAAGATATCCAGCCATTATTTGTAATCAGGAAAATGCAAATTAAAGTAACAAGGAATATTTCACATGTACTGTAGTAGTTAAATTAAAAAGAATGAAAATATGAAGTGTTACTAAAGATGGGGAGTAATGCAAATTTTTATATGCTACTGGCAGAAGAAGAATTGGCTTAAAGACTCAATAATCTCCATATACCAATAATTCCTGTCTATAGATATACCTCAGAAAAATTCTTCCATGTGACTATTGGGGAAAAGGTACAAGAATATTAATAGCAGCATCGTTTGTAATGGAAAAGAACTCAAATGCTGAATATGTAGGCTATTCATTTCATCATCATCATCATGATCATCACTAATTTTCTTTAAAATATATTTTATATGTTTAATATATTTCACAATAAAACATTAAACAAAACTGTGATCAATAGCAGCAAATGTGTTGACAGGTTAAGCAAGATGAGGACTGGAGTTGACATCAGGATCCAGCAGTGAAGGCCTCAGTAAACAAAGTCAATCAAACTACCTACAAGGAAAACTTTTTTTTTTTTGCGGTACCGGGGATTGAACCCAGGGGTGTCTACCTCCACGTTACACCCCCGGCCCTATTTTTTATACTTTATTTTGAAACCGGGTCTCATGAAGTTGTGGAGGGCCTCACTAAGAAGAGAGAGAGAAAGAGAGAGCTGAGGCTGGCCGCGAACCCAGATCCTCCGGTCTCCGCCTCCCAAAGTACTGGGATTACAAGCATGCGCCACCACGCCTGGCAGGAAAACTCTTTTAGAATGAAAAAAATTTTCTTGTATTGTTTCAGAAAAAGGATACAAAAAAGCAAATCTATTCATTTGAAAGTAAAAAGTAAACTTTCATACTTAGCTAGCTCTATATTTCTTTCTAGGGAAAAGGATTTTCAGAAAGCAAGATTATTTCCCTTATTTTAGAAACCTCTCTATTCAAATGCATGTCATAATGTGAAGAGACATGAGTGAAACGATGGACTACTGGTACTTTTGTTTGACAAGTGGCACAAAATGGGGTTCTCCCAGGAAAACTGGTTCACATGGTTTACCCATGAATAAGCCAAATTTAGTTTAGTGCCCTAGTAAGTTTTCAAAAAGAATGGAATAATGAGTCCTTGGGGAAAAGGGGGGATTCTAAATGTAGGCTAGTCAAATTTCATCAAGATTCTATTCTGGTATGAAACTATGGTTGTTAATGACATGTTTAAAATGATACTTACTCAGTTGATGGTATACAGGTTTATGTAATCCTTGGAGTTTTGTTGATGCTATAGCAGCAAGTTTGCCAGGGGGCTGCATTTTCCCATCTAAGAGATACCATATTCGAGCAAAAGTGGCCCATTGCTTGAAAACAAAGAAAAGAAAAAAAAGAATTATACGATTTTAATTAAAATGGAAATAACTAGATTCATTACTATATACCATCACATGTATTCTACAGTTAATGTTAACACTTATTTTGAAAAATAGACTCTATCACTAACAATTTTTGTTTCCATTTCTATTTCTGGGAAAGGGAAGTCTTTTCTCATTAGTCTCGTTATTATATTAAAACTAGTAGGTACATTATATCGAAATTTGAGTGGCCGCCGATTGGAAAGTAAAGCCAATTCAGGAATCCAATTCTGGGGAAAGTTAAATTGAACAATATAGTTGGGAAGGTATAGCTGGAGTTGAACAAATTTAAATTTTAAAGAATTGTCTTAGACATCTTTGAATTTTCTCAGACATAGACCATTGTTTTTGCAGTATTTCTCCATGTCTTCAAACTCTAAGAAAATTCCAGCCCAGAAAGATCTTGACCAGATATTTTCACTGTGCATACACACAAGATGTTAAACAATGTTGGAAAAAATAAAACTAGGCTAGTAGTTGTTTTAAAAATTAAAAAAAGAACCACCAACTACAAACTAGCCTATACATAAGCAAAAGACCAATTTCCCCCACCCACTGCAAATACTTTGAGACTTTTAAAGAAAAATCGCTTTGATTAAAAAATACAAACGCTGTCAAGTTGCTATAAAAGTTTAAAAATGTTTAATTTCACCACCACAGGTAACAAAACAGTCCAAGGAAGGAACCAAATGGGAAGTAGCACTGAGTTAAGGATTGCCTTGGACTAACATATCCAAATCGAACGCCTACTCTTCCTCTTGAAACTTGCTTCAATTTCAGCCATCCCTATATCAGTTGATGGCACACACTTCCAGCTGTCCAAACCAAAAAAAAAAAAACTTAAAGTAATCCTTGTTTCTTCTTTTTCTGTCGGCGCTCATTCAATTCTTTGAAAAACTCCATCCTCAAACAAAACCTGTCATTTTTCAATACTAGTGTTACTAGCTAGCCAGGCTCGTGCACCCTCATGTCTAGCTCGGCAATAGCCTCCATACAGATCTTTGCTTCTGCCCTCCACAGACCCCCATCTCTGAACAGTCCATTCTCCACCCAGCACCCCCCCCCCGCGACGCTCCTTTTAATCCCCTATATCATGTCATGTTTATCCCTTGATGATCCTCCAACAGGTCCCTATTTTACTCAGCAAAACCCAAATTCTTACAAGTCTTCCATGCCCTACGTGATCTACCTTATCATCTCTCTGACCTTCTATCCTAGTATTCATTCTTGGGGGAAAATTTTTTAAAAAGACATGGAAAAGGCTGAGTGAAGAGAGAGGGAAAGAGTATCAGAAGAAAGACAGCCAAGTGGTGGCCCGACTCACGACCCTCCAGTCTGCGCTTTTCCAAGGCACCTCTTGGCCGCGAATCTCGGCTTCCCTGCCCACTCTACTACCCGATCCGCCGAAACCACTGCTCTCCTTCTGCCAGTGTAATAAAGAGATTCAAGCCACACGAGTTCGAGCTCACCTGAGGCGCCCTAGAGAAACTAGACATGTTTCTCCACGCGCAGAACCGTCCTTGTTTTTACTCCCCAGAAGCCAAGCCGGGTACAGAGCATTAACAGCCCGGCTGGAAACGCACGCACCCCAGCACAATAGTTCCTAGCCCGTCCAGCACTTGTCCCCTTCTCCTCCTTTCCCGGGTCCCCTCCACTATCCCCACGGCAGCAGTTTTGTCATGAAAAAAGGAAATAATGAAGTCGTTGAGTAAATAAGTCTCGAGAACAATTCCCGAAAATTCCTGGAAAACTGTAGAGAACAGACAGAGGTCACAATTTCCAGCCGACCTAAGCGGAGGGGAACCGGAAGTGCGTCTAGTGCGCGGCTGTTTTGAGTCTCAAAACGGGAGGTGAACTCGGAGAAGATGGATCGGTACTTGCTGCTGGTGATCTGGGGGGAAGGAAAGTTCCAGTCGGCCGCCAGTGGGGTGGCGGAGCGTGGGCCGGAGGCGTCTTCGAATGAGGGTACCGAGAAGCAGCCTGGTAAGCGCCAGGTTGAGAAAGGGCGGGAATGGCTTAGGGGAGGGGAAGAACTTTTGAGTTTGATCAAGTTCCCAAGGGTTAGGGATGGGGGTTGAGGGGTGGGGTGGGGAAACATACATCGAATTGTCCCTGGAAGCTGTAACTCTATTTGGGATAGATCTAATGAGGGCTGAACAATGTCATCTTCATGGGAAAATCAGAACAAATTTGAGGATGCAAGATCCCAGGGCCCGTAAGTTCTTGGCGCAGTAAAAAATTAACTGATCAAATCCCCTGTGCCCTAATAGTGGAATTTCAGCTCTTTGGGAATGTATGCATTCAATAAATATTTATGCCTCTTGTGTTCCACATGTAGGAGGAACAAGAAATACAGAAAGGAACAAAGATGGACAAGGGTCTTATTGACATAGAGTTTACAATCTAATGGGAGGTGACATCTAAGTTTAAACAGTAAATGATAAAGTTTATATAGTTTTAACTGTTTGCTATCGGCGCTTCTGTTTATACTCCGTATTGCGTTTTACTTGTTTGTTTTGATGAAGCAAGCATTTTGAGGAGGAAATGTGTATGGTTGTGTATAAGGTATTGTGACAGAGATTTACTGTTCTTTTGGGGGGATTTTTTATGTTTGTTAACGGGCTGGCATGTGCAAATCAGGGGCCTTTTCTATTTTCTCTGCTTGCTTTAGATTATTATTTCAAAACTGGAATAGATTGTGATCAGCGTGTAGTTATTTTATGTACAACGTATTGGTCTTGAAAGTCACTGATGGTTAAATTGGAATAGTTTACATTATGTAATTCTTGAGCCATTGAGTTAGATTGTCCTTACTTTTTCAGACTTCACAGCAGCAAATGTTTATCACCTCCTGAAAAGAAACATTAGTGCTTCAATTAATCCAGATGATAGTGCTTTCCCTGGTAAGAATAACATAAACTTCTCTTTCCTCTGGCACAGTATTTGTATTAGAAATAATTTAATTTGGTCATTTAGGGTACAAGAAATAGTTGTTGACGTTGACGGAGGCACTGAGATTCCAAGGTAACTTAAAGGAATACAAAACTGAGACGTCATTATCTTTCTCTTCCTAATATTTGAATGTCATTAAGTTATTATGAAAGTTATTCTGGGTTCCCAATTTGAGCTTTGCTCCCTTTATGAAATTTCCTTGCCAGTCTTTAGTTATATATAACCTAGGGTAATGGGAATAATGTGGCATTATGAGGAGGATTTTGTACTGAGTAATAATACATTATTAATGCCCCCATACAAACTTCTTTACCATTTATTTACTTATTTGTAATTATTAACACATGTAAATTATACCTCTTTTTCTGCCTTCTTATTGGTTCTCTTAAAAGTAATTTAAGCTTACTTACTTTTTTGCTTCAGAATTGTAAACACAGTGGTCTTTTCTTGATTCTCATCTGAAGTATTTCACTTTTTTTGTAGAAATCTTTCCTCCATTAACTTCTGTGACATTTTTTTTTTTTACAAATGCATCTACTTTGATAATTGTCTTTACTTTTGCTTCCTTTTCTTGGCCTCTATCTGAGAATGTTCTTTAAAGGCTCAGAAAATGGAAATGCCAAAACAGACCAAGCCCTAAGAGCTGAAGAAAATTTCTGTAGATGCCAAAGAGGGTGTGCTCATTTTGATAACTTTGTAGTTCTCATGACTGTATAATCTGTCTCTTCCTCTTTTCTTTCTTTAGAGAACCTCTTATCTCTCAGTATCAACTTTCACCATTGGGAAATGATTTCTAATATGTATGTGCTTCCCTAGTCTTGTTTTGCAAGTCCCAGTAGTACTCTCATTAATTTTTCAAGTTGGTGTAATTTTAGTCATTACCACTATTATTGCAGAAGATAGATATTTTTTATTGTGCTCCAAATGTATATGTAAAAGAGCTCTTGGAGCGTCCTAGAAATTCTCATGGAAGGGTCACTTTCTGCTTGTGTGGAGAGAAGTTTCTTACATAGACATTTCTTCTTTTTTGCACAGTAGTTTGGAACTATGTAAGAGCCATTCTAATATAATAATCAAGTGTTCCATAATCTTTAAAATTTTCTGCCTAAACATTAAAAAAAAACTCTTATTACTGATTATAAATGTTTAGGGAAATGAAAAATAGTACAAGTAATACTTTTTTGGTACACTATAATTTAAAATATTAGAAACATTGAGAATTAAGGTATTTTATTTCTTTATAAAAACTTTATCCAGAACAGTTGAATGGTGCTTGTTGCCTTCTTGTCATCATACAACTTATGATATAGAGCAAATATCTTTTCTATGCTTTGGTGAATTATCATACTCTGATTGTATCGGTTTCCAATATTTTATCCTTTGCACTTTCAATGTTGTGAAATATTTGCGTTCCTTTAGTGAGAAATTTTTTGCTGGCATTTTCTCTGTGGCATCGTCATCCTTTTTTCACAACATGTTTGTCACAGTGACTATTTCTAGAATTCTATTTACATTATATCTGAATATCACATTCAGCATTAACAGTTTTTGTTCCTTTGCTGTTCCTTCATTCTTCCCCCCAATTCCCTCTTCTAGTGATCCATTTTTGTAAAGTATCACATGGGTTTACACTGAGAGACAAGGAGGCAATAGGATTACATCTTTTGCCATCTCTGTGTAAATTGAAAAGGAGATGTTTGGTCATCAGTTGGTGACAAACTTTGAGAGTAGTAGTGTGATTAATCACTGATCATGATACACATCTTTTATTTATGTAGTGATCTGTGGACCAAGAAACTAGCAGTAAAGTTCTACTTTATCCAATTATAGTTAATTCACATGTCATGGTAGCTGAGTTGTTAGGGGACTGGTGCTATTTTTTAGAATTGAAAATCTGGGGAGCTGGGCATGGTGGTGCACACTTACAATCTGCGTACTTGGGAGGCTGAGACAGGAGGCTTGCAGGTTCACAGCCAACCTCAGTAACTTAGTGAGGCCCTCTGCAACTCAAAATAAAAAATAAGTAAAAATAGGGCTGGGGGTGTAGCTCAGAGGTAAAATGCCCTGGGGTTCAATCCCTAATACCACACACACATACAAAAAAAAAAAAAAAGAATTGAAAATTTGGAACATAATGGATTAAACTATGGTAGCTGAAATTTGTGCATATTAGATTCACTGGAGAGGGGAGGTGAACTTAAAAGGGCTCTATTAAAAAGGTAATTAGAGAAATTCTTGTGTATATTTAAATGCTAGTGAGGGGAACATAATGAAATGAGTGGGTTTGGATCTCAGTGGAGTTTTGAGGGATAACCTTGAATTGGAAGGTCAGTGCCTCTTAACCTGTTAACAGGAAGATAGGAGGAAAGACTTAATGGGAGTACAAGTAGAATTCTAGGTTTCCTAAAAGGAGTTATTACCTAATGGCTTCTATTTTCTTAAGAAAGTAGGAGGTAAAGTCTTCTGAGATTATTCAGAGAAAGTGGCAGTAGGTACTTATTATTTTTCCTGGCTTTCATGAGAAGCAACCCCTCTGTCTCTAGCCAGACTGAACCTAGTCTGCATGGTCTTTGAAGAGTGAATTGTTTTCACTTAATAGTTTCCATGGTTTTGTGTTACTGAGCAGTGATTGATAGGTGTATTTGAACATCTTTATGATAGATAGTAGTCTGTTTGAAATGTTGATTAAAATAATGAGTTTTGAATTATAATGAACTGATGCAAAGTGTTTGTGCTTAGTGATTTTGCTATTTAGACAAATTGTTCTCTGAATTTTTTTTTTTTTGCGGTACCGGGGATTGAACCCAGGGGCGTTCTACCTCCGTGCTACACCCCCGGCCCTATTCTTTATACTTTATTTTGAAACCGGGTCTCACGAAGTCGCGGAGGGCCTCACTAAGTAGAGAGAGAGAGAGAGAGAGAGAGAGAGAGAGACAGACAGACAGGGAAAGAGAGAGAGAGAGAGCCGAGGCTGGCCACGAACCCAGATCCTCTGGTCTCCGCCTCCCAAAGTACTGGGATTACAAGTGTGTGCCACCACGCCCGGCTGTTCTCTGAATTTTTAACAAGAGATTTTTAAGAAGATCCATAAACTGAGGAACTATTGAGTATGTTTCAAAATTACATAATTTTCTAAGTATATGACATCTGCATATTTATGGTCGACCTTTCTTCTAATAAGTGTGATTTTGTTTTCAAGCCTGTTCAGTGGGCGGTATACCTGCTTCCAAGAAGTGGTTCTTTGCAGTTCAGTCAATATATGGATTTTATCAGGTAATAGTTATTAGAGAATATCTTTGTTACTATAAAGAATTCCAGGAATCTATTATTTAATGAAATCTTTTGATTTATTAGTTTTGTAGTTCTGATTGGCAAGAGATACCTTTCAATGCAGAAAAAGATAAGATTGAAGATGTTCTTCAAACAAATATCGAAGAATGTTTGAGTGCTGTTGAATGTTTTGAAGAAGAAGATAGTAATAGCAGGGAATCCTTATCCTTGGCTGAGTATGCTTATATGCTTTTTATACTATCTTCAAGATACTTAACAATAGACAGTTATTTTAAGCCAGGAGGGTGACGATTACCTATTTTAGTAACTGTAATAAGGAAATTTTAGTTAACTGAAAGTTTTAACTCTTTATTTTGGAAGACATTGGGCAATTTAGATCTTTTATCTGAATAAAATCTTTAAAATGCAAAAATTGATACCTGCAAATATTTTTAAGCATACATAATTGCAAAAATCATAGAAAGTGATATTTTAATTAACATGCCACTTTCTTAAAGATAAATTCTGCCTGATATTATATTTTAAGAGCTTGACTAGAAATGTTATTTAGTATTAATAGCTACCATTCAAACGAAAGTATCATTTTCATTTTAATATTTGAGGCAATGTGATTTTTTTCCATTCATATGTATCTTCATTTCTGATACTTTTTAAAATCCACAAAGACTTTTTGAGGATTATATGCATGATTGAGCCCATGATTCAGTCCACTTTTAGGTGTTTTTGAACTGTGGTGCAATCTGTAAGATGACCCAGGTGACAAGTTGTGGTAATTGTTTTCTTCATATAGTATCCCATCTCTGACTCATAATTAATGCCTTTCATTTCAAACTTCATTATATTTCATGACAGAAGATTGCTTTTGTTTCATTTTAGTATCCATATATTATAATATGGCTGTAAATTGTGCAGACTTTAAAAATTCCCTTTCCTATTTTCAAATGATATTGTTTATACTGGTTAATGAAGGAAGACAGTGTAGAACCAGGGAAAGCCTTAAACCAAAAGTAGTCAAGTGGTCTCTAGATATGTGATCTTAGAGCAGGTACATCACTTCTCCGGTTCTTTGTTTCCTTATCCATCCAGTGTTGAGGTTCTCTTAAATGATTCCTTAGGTGTATTCACTCGGCCTCTCTTATCAATCCATGTTTTTCTACCACTGTTAAAAGAAGACAAGTGTTAAAGTAAATATTTCTGGTAAATGACCTAATAATTATTTCCACAAGAGGGAGCTTGAAAACTATGCTTTAGCACAAGGTGCCTTAAAATGTTTTTAGACCATATCAGTTTATAATAATGGACTTATTACTTTATATTATATGATAAACTATTTTGAGAAAAAATTCGTCATATGGATAAAACTAATAGGTTTTGAAGAATCTAAGGAGGGTATCATATTCTGTAGTCAGTACTGTTAAATGAAATTCAGAGAAAGGCTGTACCCATCTTTATTAAACACTAAGAGATACCTTACTTTGAAGATTCAGAAAAATGTTTAGTCTGTCAGTTACCTATATTTAATATGCTAACTATAGTTTAGGGGCTTTTGTTGCCATCGTTATTGATGTTAATTGTGTTTTTGGGGGGTATAGGTAAGCATTGTGTTCCATACATTCTAGCTGTATGACTAGCCTCCACACATACTATATGTCTTTAGGCAAGTTATTTAAAATGGAAATAATAGTATTATAATAGTGCATATTACAATAGTAATATAATAGACAACAAACATAGTTTTGTTGTCAGGGTCAAATAAGGTAGTGCATCTATATTAACCCTTAGTAGTGTCAGGCATATAGATTATTATTTCATATTATGATTATATGTAATATATATGAAGACTTTTTTCTCTAACTTGTCCTTTCATTTTAGTTTATATGAAGAATCTGCAGAAAATTTGCACCAGTTATCAGACAAGCTTCCTGCTCCTGGTAATATTATGACTGCTTTTATTAATTTGTGTCTTATCTTACACTTTATGAATGAGTGGTGAATTCAGTCCTTTTATTAATGTTCTTACTTCTAATCTTGAAATTAAATGAAAAACAACTTCTTAATTGAAGGTGATATGATTACTGAGACATTACAGTTCTTTTTATTGTTTTCATTTTGTTAAACAAAAATTAGAATTTAGAAAATTAAAGACTCATCTCTGTTTTCTCATTTAGTTATTCTTAAGAATAGTCTTGCCACTATATTCCATTGGTTTTCAGAGTATGTTCTATAGAACACTAATCCTATAAACAAGTACTGGAAAAATAGCTTCTTTCCTAGATAATTTGGATAATATTTTTTGATGATGAAATTAGTATACATGCTATAAAATGGAATGTTGTGTAGTAAAAGAAACTCTTTGCTCAGCATTTTTTTAATAGAACCCATTTTGTATAGTAGAATATTTTGTGAAATGCTATGTCTTATTATTCTTTTGTATGTGTGTGGTTCTGGGGATTGAACCCAGGGTAGATGGTTGTCATGAAGGATCTTACAGCTCACAGTCTAATCCTTATATTCAACAAGATGATATTTTAGTGCAAAAAGCTCCACAGAGAAAATAACTGAAGTATTGATAAATAAACATACTGATTTTTTTCCCTCTCTTTTGGTGTTAGGGATTAAATCCAGAACCTGAGCATGCTAAGCGCCTGACCCCTCAGTTTTTTTAATGAAATGTGTCAGGGTTAAAATATTCATTGAAATATTACACAGTTGCTGTTTGGGGAAATTAAAGAACTTTCATTATCAAATTTTTACTTGATTTCTGTTCCATTTTGATTTTTCTGGTCCTTCACTAAATTTATAGTTTTATAAAATTTAAACTGCTATGAAGTTAGCCTTCTTTCTCAGAATCTAATGATGTTGTCAGTATAATTGAGGTTTTTTTTGAGTGTTTTATTGTCTTTTAAAAAGAAGTAATTTATTTGAGCATTACAATTTTATACTAATTCATTCCCTTTTGGATAACAAAATTAAGTGCAGAAAAATATAATGAAATCACACAGGTTTTTTTTCCTCTTTTGAGTACAACAATTGCATAGATGATCTCCAGAGTAATGTGTATAATTAACCACTGCTGCAGAATTGGCAAGTAATTATGATATAGTTCATTGTTTTCTAGCATATGCTAGCTATTTTGAGATAACATGGTTTTAAATCTAATGATGAACATTTAAAAATCTTGAATTCCTAATGATATGTATTGTTTTGAAGAATTTCAGAAATTGAAGTTAAAATATTCCTTTATCTTCTAAATAAACCTAAAATTCAGTTGTTCAGGTTACTGTTTTATGAATGTTCATAACTAACATCTTTTAAAAAACACAGAAATATTTCTTTCTCTTTCTAGGTAGAGCAATGATAGACATAATACTATTGTCCTCTGACAAAGATCTTCCTAAATTGAAAGACTGTTTACCTACTGTAGGAGCATTAAAACATTTGCGGGAGTGGCATTCAGCAAAAATTACTATAGCAGGAAATCATTGTGAAATGTAAGTTTCTTTGGTCACATTTCATTATTGGTTTTGTTGCCCAAACATGCTACCCTATTTTAATAGATTAAACATTTGAAAATTATTTTAATATGATACAGTAAACTTTTATGTCCTTCTTCAGAGATTTATATCTTTAGAAGAATTTAGATTTTTCTTATCTCATTTTTTTTTTTGCGGTACTGGGGACTGAACCTAGGGGCATTCTACCTCTGGGCTACACCCCTTGCCCTATTTTTTATTCTTTATTTTGAAACAGGGTCTCACTAAGTTGCGGAGGGCCTCACTAAGTAGCTGCGGCTGGCTGCAAACCCGAATCCTCCGGTCTCAGTCTCCCAAGTACTGGGATTACAAGTGTGCACCACCACGCCCGGCTCTTATCTCATATTTTTAAGATGTTTAAGTTTTTAGTAAATATTGTCAAATGCGGACTTATAACCACTATTAAGCATTGTGTACTTTTAAATAGGATTATATTATCCAGTAAGCAGCATGATCAATACTATGCATATGTGGATATACTCCATTTGTAACATATTTGTTTTTTGTGTTATGTACTATACAGAGATAATACCATCAAAGTGTTTTATAACCTCTTAGTAAGCATCAGTTGTGTATTCTAGTTGGAATTCTTAAATTAGCATTTAAGTTGGATTAACATCATGATCTTTTTTTCATTCAAGAAGTATTCATTGAGTACTGACTTTATGCCAGGCACAGCAGTAGATGCTGGTGAGTTAAGAAAGTGAGAAGACATGGGTTTTTTGTTTTTTCATGGAAATGGAGGCAGAAACAGGAATGCTAACAGTCAGGATCTTCGGATAAATGCTATCATAGAATTCCATACAAAGCCATATAGGAACAATTTAGGAGAGCTGTTCTGTTTTTGAGAAAAGGAAGTAATATTAGATCTGTGTGTGTCTTTGTATACTCTGACATATTTAAGCCAGTGGTAAGAGAAAGGTCTGTTTCTTCATTTTTGTGATAAGGATAGCTACTCCTAATTTGTGGGGATGTAGTATTAAATCATCACGTAACAGACCTCACTCAGAGACTGAATTAACGGATATTCCATAATATTAGTAGCAAAAAGCCAGTGATACAAAGTTTGCAATTTTATCTCTTAGGCTTATAGTTAAACTATAACCATCAAATAGAAGTAAAATATAAAACCATGCGTTTAATTATCATCATCTTTTTTTTTTAACAGAAATTATCAGAAAATTGCAGAATACCTTTCTGCTAATGTTGTGTCTTTAGAAGAGCTCACAAATGCTATTGACTCAAAGGAATTGTGGAGGGGAAAGCTTCAGATATGGGAAAGAAAGGTAAATGGATTTTTTAATTATCATAGTGTACAAAGCAAGCCTTTCAACTTTATTTACAACTCAGATAAATACTAATATTCTAGCCTAGCACTACGGTGATAATAAACATGTTCTATATCGGTGCTAATACAGTGGCCCGCTAGCTACATATTGCTACTTAGCACTTTATATGTGACCAGTTCAACTGATGGCTGAAGTTTTAATTTTATTTGATTTAAATTAGTTTTATTTGAAGTAGTCAATGTGATGTTTTGGATACTGCACTTCTAGAACTTACTTCTAGAACTTTGAGAACAGAATTTGATGTTAATGAGTTCATGTTGTTTATCCAAGTTGCTTCATTTTATTGCATGTGTGACCTACTGGAAAATCTGCTTAGAGCGGATACCTATCATACTATCTTAGGTGATCTCTGCCTTTACTAACTAGCTCTCTAACTTTGAATACTTTTTGTAACCTTACTAGACCCTTGATTTCTCAACCACAAGGTGTGAATATTAAGTTAGTTGGATTCTTTTGATCCTAAATTTCTGTGAGGTTCTGGTTCTATTTTGGTATCTCTTACTACAAATTAATTTGGTGGGTTTTTTTGTAAGTTGTATCCATTTTGAAATAATTGTTCCTATTTATGTTTTTTATAGATAGGCATAATTAAACCCAGAAAGTTTCTTAATGCTTGTTCAGGGTGGCATGGGAGCATGAATAAGCCCTTGCATTCCTCTAAAGTTGTTTTGTGCTAATCACATTTTTTTCCCCATTACAATTCATACTTAATAATGACTTAAGAAGACCTCTAGTAAGATAATAGGAAATGAGCCAGGTGTGGTGGCACACGCTTGTAATCCCAGTACTTGGGAGGCTAAGACAGGAGGATTGCAGGAATTAATGTGCTGGATCTGTCCTGTTGATTTGCATGTTGGCTAATTCAGGAAGGTTAAATCTGTAGGTGAACTATCTCAGCAAGTAGTTTCAATAGGAAAAGAAAATACATAGCCAAGTGGAAGAGTAGAAAATATGATTTGCTAGAATTGCTTTTGTATATATTTTCTAAAATTGCATGTTTACATATAGGAAGATAATGTCAGAGTTTTTGTGATTCTTTTATTCCTTTTAGTAGGAAATTAAATGTCCATAAATCCACAGTATGCATTTAAATCTTGAAATCACTTTTTTAGTGGAGAATATCTTTCAGCCACAAGGCATTATAATTATGAATAAGAACATAGATTCTAGAGTTATAGTGCCTGCATTGAAATCCCAACTCTTTTTATTTGTTTTATGTGACATCTTGGTACATTGTCTTCATCTATAAGATGGAGATAATAATTCCAACTCATAGTTCCAGGTTTTTATAAGAATTTAATTTTTTAAAACACAAAATATCTACTCAATAAGTATTAGCTATCATTATTGTTGCTATCATTACTATTATTAGCACGAGTATTGTGACTTCTGTAATAACAGATATATGTTGGTCAGAAACATATTTTGAAACCATATGTGAGGCACCATAGTGTGTATTTAGTAGTGAATAAGACTGACAGCTTCTCTAAGTCTTTGCATAACTTACAGACTGGTAGGAGGCCAGATATTGAACAAGTATATGCGAGGGAGGTTGTCTGGTCCTGTGGTTGCATAGAATGGGCTTAGCTACTCTTGCTGGCTAATTAAGGGTCAACGAGAGCTTTTCATGAAAAATTGATGTCTAAGTTAAAATAGAAGGATGTGTACGTAAGTGGAAGAAGTGCCTTTTGAGCTGAGGGATCAAAAATAAACTTATATATGCATTTCCTCTCAACTTTTACTGTCTAGTAAGATATATCAATCTTTATAACTTTATTCACAATCCTGCACCTGTGTTCTGTTGGTTTCTTTGCAGTTTGGATCAGAAATTAGCTTTCCTGAATTTTGTTTAAAGGGAGTCGCACCTAAGAATTTTAGTACATCTAATTTAAATACTTGCTTTCTTGCCAAAGAGATGATACCATCAAAGGATAAGAATAGTTTGCCGAAGGTAATGGTTTAACTTTTTTTAATTATCATCCATTTGTGAATATTTTTGTTCCTGTATGTTTGAATCTTGAATTACTATTTACTAATATATATGCCTAAGTGTGCTTCTTGCATAATTCTTATAATTAGGTGTTTAAATTATACTGTGTTACCAGCATTAAATGTTGGTGGAAGCTTTGTTATAGATTTTTTTTAAAAGTAATGATCCGACTTTAAATCAGTATAGACCTGCAACTGCCTTTGGCTTGAACTTGGCTATGTGAACTCATTTCACAATATTGTTTTATAATTGCTTACTTTAAGTAATTTAGTTGGCCATCTTTCAAAGGAATTTCAAGCTCTTTTCTAAAGATTAGTATCATTAGATGATCAATTCAACTCTCTTTGGTAGTACAACATTCAAGTATAATAATGTATCTAATTTTTTACTACTATTGAAGATAATCTTAGGGTACAACCTTTTCTTTAATGTAAGATCCCCCAGCCGGTATATGTATACATATAGTGTGTGTGTATGGGGGGGAGATATGTATAGATATAGATAGACCTGATTTTGAAACTTGCTTTTTAAGATCCAGCTTAAAGTTTTCAACTCAAAGTCACTAATTTGTTGGCTTTCATTTGTAGTATTTAAAGTATGACACAACTTTAATTTCTTTTCCAGGTTTTCCATTATTATGGCCCTGCTTTAGAGTTTGTGCAGATGGTACAGTTATCAGATCTACCTTCCTGCTATGTGTCGGACATTGAATTTGAGTTGTATCCTTTCATTTACATGTTCATTTTAGGTTACATTTTCTGTGTCAGGTAGAATGTACTGTTATTGGCAGGCAAATGTATGTGTTTGGTATACATTTATTTTATTTTATTTTATTTTTTGCGGTACCGGGGATTGAACCCAGGGGCGTTCTACCTCCGCGCTACACCCCCAGCCCTATTTTTTATACTTTAGTTTGAAACTGGGTCTCACGAAGTTGCGGAGGACCTCACTGAGTAGCTGAGGCTGGCCGCGAACCCAGATCCTCCGGTCTCCGCCTCCCAAGTACTGGGATTACAAGCGTGTGCCACACCATGCCCGGGATACATTTATTTTTGATTGTTTTAATGTTGATCCCCTAGTGGGACTCCTCATTGTTGGCGTTATTGGAGAAGGAAGTTGTTGATTTTTTCCACATCGTGGATCCTATACTTTTTCCATCAGCATCTTTCTTCCTAGCAAGCACCTTTATTTTCATTCAGTATTTATTATTTGTTGTGGGCAGGGAGATGGAAGTAATACAGAAGTGATTGAGTCTTGCTTCTTCAACGCAGTTATGATGTTCTCAGACTGAGAACAGGCCAGATCTGTTCTCTCACACGGCATAGCATTGACATTAATGAAACTCTGTCTTTCCTGTGCTCTGTCCAAATACCCCACATACATGTTTTAAGTGTTTTTGTTACCTCTACTGTTATTTTATTTAATGATTACTGCTTTTTAAAAATAACTTCCCATTTTCTGAAATCCAGGATGCATCTCTCAGACTTCTTTGTTTTTCTTGATGTTTCTGCTGATGAAGTCTATAAATGCAGTATATCACAGCACATAGTAGCTGTTCAATAAACATCCCAGAATGAATGGCCTTTTATTATGTCATCCCCAAACCAAAGTGTTCACAATTTTCTTCTTGCAATTTCCTTGAACTTGGCTATGTGAACTCATTTCCCAATATTGTTGTGTAATTGCTTACTTTAAATAATTTAGTTGGCCAAAAATGTTATCAATGTGTAATTGCTTACTTTACATAATTTAGTTGGCCAAAAAATGTTATCAAAACATAACATTTATGAGGGCATTGGAGAACCTCACCCAGCTGAGAACTGCTTGTAGTGTAGCATTACTAAGCGGGGGGGGGGGTTATTTATTATTGAGCCTTTTCAGATTGATCAAATCCTAAAAGACCTCATTAGGAGTTAAATTCTATCCTAAAGATGATGAGGAATCATAGAAGGATTATAAGCCAGGGTGTGGCTAATCAGAAGTAAATTTTAGATCATACTGGTAGGATTTTGGAAAACTTAGTAGAGCTTGAGCTAAAGAAGTGGCATTTGCATTGGAGAGCCTGGGTAAAGTACAGATGTGTTAAGGATGTAAAATCAGTAGGACATCATGATGCGCCATGTGCAGGGAAAGTGAGGAGGCTGGAGTGGAGGATGATTCCCGGTGTTGAAATTGGTGCCGCAGATTGAGATAACACGCGAAGAGAAGCAGGTCTCACAGAAGAAGAGATCTGGAGTTTGGGTAATGGTTTGAGGAGTAATACACAAAAGGCAGTTTAAAATTTTTGTTATCCATTATATATTACTGCTTAGAGCCCTGTAGACGGCATTCTCACTGGCAGTAGGACTGGGAGGTACTTCCAAATATAAGCTATTACCAATCCTTTTCTCTCACTTTATCTATTAGCAGCTTTTAGGTCAGACGGTAGGTAATACTTGACATATTTGTCTCATGTTAGATCCTTGCTTTAAACCAGTGTTTTTCCAAGGAAAATCTAGGACTCAGAGAAAGCTCTCTTGGGTAGTGGGATTGGAAGGTAAGTTGAATGGCTCTGGGCCTTCTCTTACTTCAGCCCAAGCAGCACAGGTCTTCTCCCAGTTCTTATGCTGAACGCTGGGAGATCTCACTTGCAAAAAGCTATCTGTACCAAAAAAGCTTGAAAAGCACACTTTATGCTGTTTTCATGGTTCCACCCCACATATAGTTGTTAGAACATTTTTTTAATTAATTTGCAATATACTTTTCATTGCCATGGTTTAAGAAAATTTCTACATATTGAAATAAAAATCATCCTGTAAGTGCTGTATCTATGTTTCTAGAATAGGTAGAGTACTTCCTGGTTTTGCTACTCAGTACTCATGAGGTAGAGAAGAGGGAAGAATGTCAGGAATCTGTGGAGAAAAACAGACTAATTTATATACTCCTGAAGTGTTCAAATTTTTCTCTTGCCATTTGTGTGATTGATGCATGAGCACTAGTTGGCTGATGTATCTTTTCATCTACTTAAGAAATAAATGCCATCACATATATATGCAAATATTCAACATATTTTAAACTCTCTTAAGAAATTATATCAAAGAATTTTTAGAAATACACCCAAAGCAGAACATTTATTCAAAAAATTATTGATTTGAAATGGAACATAACATAGTGCTCTTGAATTTTTTATCCAGAAATTTTTACAAATTTCTTCTGATAGTTGATAGTGGTGATATTCAGAATAAATAATCAGAGAAATAATCTTTTAAGTAAACGAGTAATGGTAAGTCCCTATGGTTAAATTTTGAATAAATGAATTCAAGCAACTTGTGGAAGTATTGAGATAATCATACTTATTTTATGGAGCAGAATTATTTCACAGTTACTATTTCCTCATTTCTTTAACTCCTTAGTACAGAGGATTGACAGAAAATAATACCAGACAGAATTCCATGTTGCTGTTGGAGCAGATTTCTTCCCTGTGTGGCCAGGTATAGAAGGCTTGTTTCATTTTTATACTTAACATTTAAGGATGTGTAAGAAAAATGAATATAGCTTGTTAATCTGGTTTTGCTTGATAGCTTGATTGATATCTTTAATGTAGAGTAACATGATTTTGGCCCTGATTCATGTTTAAGTATTTTGGGCTTTTCAGAATAAGTATAGGGTACTTTGCAGACAAACTGATGTTTGATTTTAGAAGAGATTTTCGGAAATAAGCTTTATGACTGGTAATTGCTTTAAAATTTTAGAACACATTATTGTTAACCTACTCCTTCAATATCTCCTTACAATTCTATAAGAAGACATTCATATGCCTGCATTATGTTTTTCATGGTCGTGTAGGGGTAGAAGTGAGAAAAACTTTTAAAACTTCACTGAATTATCATTTGTAAGTTTTAATTTTTCCTTAATTCCAGTGATATTTAGGAGATTTCCAGCTATATATATATACTATGTACATATATAGACACGCACACACTATATATATACACACACATACTACATATATATCATGCATATATGTGTATGTTATGTATACACACATATATACAATGTATATATGTATATGAAATGACATATATTATGTGTACATATGTATATTATAAAATATAAAGTTGGTATATTTTTAACTTTTTAAAAACTAAAATATAAAGAATTCTAAGAATCATGTATCTAAAGTCAGTTTTTAATAAAAAAATAAAAGTTTGCATTTCTTTCTGGTTATTCAGCTATTATGCTTCTATGAAAATTATTTCAATGCCCAAAATATTTATTGGCTATATATGCATAACATTTTCCTATTGTTTTAACAACAAATAGACTATTAGCAAACACTCCAGAAGGGAGAAAATGATTATTATAACAGTTTCCCCATAGTCCTATAATCAACTCTTGGTTCTAATTCCCTTAGAAAATTGATGTAGTAAAGAAAATGTGATTTTAGCCTTATGATGCTTTAACTGTATGATAACTTAAAATTTTGACTTCCAGCCTTATTTTCCCATAAACTAAATAGTGTCTTGAATAGTCTGTAAAAATATTTATTTGATTAAATGTTTTTAAATAAATATTTCAAGTAAAATCAGATACATGCCTGTAATTTTTTAAATATAGGTATAAAATAAGTCCTAATCCATCTACTTATTGAAGATAGACAACACTAATTCTAGAGGCAAGCTAAACTATTGTTATTAATATCATATTTTCAATTGTTTTGTTTTAAAATTTTTGTGTTAGATTGTCATTTTTATTGCTTCTTGGATCATGACTATGAAATCTTAGAACATACTTTATTAGTAAAAAATACATAAATCTTGTGAATTTGTTCTTACTTTAATGCAGCAAAAGGGATAATATTTAGAAATATATCATGTAACTTTGATAATAAATGCCTAAATTTGAAGCGATCTATTTTTCTTCTACATTATTTGTCTTTACAATTTTGAAAACATATAGTTTTGAATTGTTTGTTGTTTATTCCTTTAAATAATTCTAGCATTTTATGGCTTGGTTTTCATTGGCTTACTTATTTACTTATTTATTTACTGCCTACTATGTGCCAGTTTTTTGTTCAGATATTGGAGACAATAAGGCAGACAAGGCCCTTCCCCAGGAAGCTTTCACAGGGCTTAAATTCTGGTGGTTTATGTGATCTTCATTCTGCACTTAAACAGAAAGCATCTTTCTTTGTATCTGATTAGCCCCAAGATATAAATAAAAACTTCTTAGAGTAAAACTTACTTTTTTAGGTTGGGAAAAGGCCTGATAGGACTGTTAGAGAGTCTAATGTTCACTAATCTTATGACCAGGAATTTTTTTTTTTTTAGGGAAAAGAATTAGTTAACAAAGCTATAAACATATTTTCCGTAGTCATTACTTGTTGGAGAGGACCTACTGAAATGATTGAATCCAGGTTTTGAAAAATTCAGGTTTGAAATACTGTTTGGCCTTTAAATTCTGCCGATAGGAGGATAGGCTGAAAGGATCACCCTGAAATCTTTCAGAGGTTATCTAATTATTAGTCTATGGCGAGAACAAATTATCAGGTTCCAAGTTTGTTATGAATGCAGCATAAACAGCTGACACATTTATTTTGTGGGGAATTAAAACGTGTGAGATTTAAAAATGTTTATTTAGCCGGGCGTGGTGGCGCACGCTTGTAATCCCAGTACTTTGGGAGGCGGAGATCGGAGGATCCGGGTTCGCGGCCAGCCTCAGCTCACTCTCTCTCTCTCTCTCTCTCTCTCTCTCTCCTTAGTGAGGCCCTCCGCAACTTCCTGAGACCCGGTTTCAAAATAAAGTATAAAAAAATAGGGCCGGGGGTGTAGCGCGGAGGTAGAACACCCCTGGGTTCAATCCCCGGTACTGCAAAAAAAAATGTTTTTTATTTTTGTAGCAAATGTTTAATAAAAATTAGGCTTTCTCAAAAATATGACTAGTTCTTCACCTGAAGGAGTCATGGCACATTTATATGGGACTCTAAGTTAATCATTGAACTGCAGTTAACATCTCTAAAATATTGAGAAAGTTATCACTGGGACGTGATCCAACATGTTCACATTATAGGCTTGTTGACCTGTTGGACCATAAGGTCTTGTCTTGGCATGCATTGTGGGCTATGAGGTCTTATTTATGCAATAAAGAACTAGGATTTAATATTTAGGAAATTAACTAGGATTTAATATTTAGGAAATTAGATGTATCTTTGACATTTAATGATTATTTTCTATAAATATTTCAACTTTAATTGCTAATACTTCATTATGTAAATTATATTTGACTTGAAAAATGGTTATGGCTAGTAACCCTAGCAAATAAAATAGTAAAGATAAAAAAGCATATTTATTTTTACTTTCCTTATTTTGTTCCTACAATATTTACTTTTTATGTTAATTAAGAATGCATAAGTGAGCTGGGCGTGGTGGCGCATGCTTGTAATTCCAGTACTTTGGGAGGCCAAGACCGGAGGATCCGGGTTCGCGGCCAGCCTCAGCTATCTCGCTCTCTCTCCCCGTCTTTCTCTCTCTCTATACTTAGTGAGGCCCTCTGCAACTTCATGAGACCCGGTTTCAAAATAAAGTATAAAAAATAGGGCCGGGGGTGTAGCGCAGAGGTAGAACACCCCTGGGTTCAATCCCCGGTCCGCAAAAAAAAAAAAAAAAAAAAAAAAAAAGAATGCATTAGTGCCAGGCTCTGTACCAGCAAGGCACAGGACAACGCGATGAAATAAATGCTCTTGAGACTTTATTCCTGGTCTCGAAGAGGTGAGAGGGGAGAAGGCAAGAGGGCCAAACTCCCCGAACAAAGCTCAGCTTTTCCTTTTATTATAGGTTTACAGAATTAAGGCTGGGTCATCAAATAATTAATTGTCTCTGGCTAAGGAGTAGAGCACTGGGTTAGGAATGCTTTAGAAGATAAGTTGTTATCTGGCAATTTTTGCAAGAGCAGCAGAGGTTGCTGTCTCCAGCAACCTCTTTAGGCAGTCTTCCACCTTAAGCAAAGCAAGCAACAGGTATAGTAAAACAGGAGGAAATGGCTTAGATAGTAAAGGGGCTCAAGAGAGGCAGTCTTCTGCCAAAGCAATCAAAAAGCTATTAAATCCTTAAGCCAATATATTTTTAGACTTAGAACAGTTTCCCACTCATAAATAAAATAATAAATAGCAACAGAACTAACACATTAAAATACTAATTGAATATCACATATCTCCTGTAACCAATCCATCTACATAGGGCAATTAAACATAATTTTGCATTAGTTTATAATCTTTGACTAATGCCTCACCTAGATTTCTCCAAAGTTGTTTTTAAAAAAGTTAATGTTCTTTATTGGGATGTGCTGATTGATGTAGCTACATTTCTTAAATAGAAAAAATGCAGCTTTCAGAATTATAATTTATTTTGTTTAGTCCTTAGTCAAAGTGAGAATTTTCCTAAATATATTATATGTATTTTGTGAGCAAATATTTAATAAACATCTGTATGCCCAGCCCTGGGAATGCAGAGATGAATAAGTTGAGTTTGCTCATAAATCAGTCTGAAGCTACTGTATGTTTTCTAGTATATAATTCATTATCTTCTCTGCAGTTTTTACCGGTTAGCATTAAATCTCTGATTTCTAGGGAAAAAAGTTTCTGTATTGCCTTCAAACATATTATAATTTTGAAGCCAAAACAATTACCCATCCAGTCCAAGTTTCTAAAATTATGGCAGGACAAGACGGTTCTTTAGATGCCAGTCCTCTTAGCCTGTCATTATTTGTACATATACAAAGAAATTATACCCACAACTCTGAACATAAGAACATAGGTATAGTATGAATAACAGAGTTTTCAGAGATGTGTACATCAGTGGAAGAGGGACAACTATAGCTTTGCATGCTTTTCCCTGGTTTTGTCTGCTTCTTGGCTTTTTTTCCCCCAGATGGTGGGATGTTATGTTTTTTAGTTTTTACAGTGAAGGTGGAGTTGTTGTGACAGAACGCTACCAAATGCCTTTTAAATAGGTGAAATATGAGTGCAAAGTTGTCATATGACACTATTTAAGAGTGAATTTCAGTCTGCAATCAATAAAAATATCTGTTTTTACAGGTTGGTGCTCTTTTTGTATTGCCATGTACTGTTAGTAACATACTTATTCCACCTCCCAACCAACTCAGTTCAAGAAAATGGAAGGAATATATAGCTAAAAAGCCTAAGACAATCAGTGGTAAGTAGTAAGTCTTTAAATTATTTTAATGATGCAGCATAGATAATGCATTTATCAAATTTGAAATGGAGATAGTATTTCTTTGTTGGGAGTAGTATTTAATTGTTGACATATTTATAAAAATATTAGTAATATAAAGGCAGAATTTTTGATAGCTAATTATACTGAAATATTTGTTTCTTTGAGATATTTAAGGAACTATCTATGGGAAAGTAAAGTGGTTGTAATTTTCTGAAGAAATTAGAACTTATTTAGTTAAAAACTATATGCTGTGCAGTTGCCTAAATACTTTCAAACGATTTATTTACATTTTATAGAAACCCTTTATGTTCACTTTTATCCCTGTTATACATATGAGGAAACTGGGCCCAAGGGAAGTCAAAATGCTGTTAATTGACAGGATCTTGGCATAAATCCTGGCTCTGCCAGTTTACAGTTCTGTGACATCTCCAGTGATTTGAACCTGGGCTCTTCTACATTGTGTTGCCTCTAGTAGTCTAGTATGTTCAAGATGTCACTCTAAAAATGAAATTCTAACTTCTGTTCTTAAGTCAGAGGTTATTGAAGTCCAAATTCTAGATTTAATTACGTAATTGTGGCTCAAAATGTTAGAGTTACTTTCTCATACTTTTGCTATGGTGTAAGTGAGTTTGTTTGGTTTTTTTTTGGCCCTACTGGGGATTGAACCCAGGGGCATTCTACCTCTGAGCTACACCCCCAGCCCAATTTTTTATTCTTTATTTTGAAACAGGGTCTCACTAAGTTGTGGAGGGCCTCACTAAGTAGCTGAACCTGAACCCGAATCCTCCGTCTCAGCCTCCCAAGTACTGGGATTACAAGCGTGTGCCACCACGCCCAGCTGAGTTTTAAAAAATTGAACAATAATTTGTCTAAATTTTTTTGATCTTATTGTTAGTTTTCGTGGCACATGCTGTGATGGGACTGGGAATTGTATTTGAAACCTGCCTACCAGGACTGCTGTAGAAGAAGTCTGTAAAAATACACCACAGAGCCCTAGTATTCTGAGAAATACAATTTTTTTTTTTTTTTTTTTTTTTTTGCGGTACCGAGGATTGAACGCAGGGGCGTTCTACCTCCGTGCTACGCCCCAGGCCCTATTTTTTTTTATACTTTATTTTGAGACCGGGTCTCACGAAGTTGCGGAGGGCCTCACTAAGTAGAGAGAGAGAGAGAGAGACAGGGAGAGAGAGAGCGTGCGCACGCACGCGCGTACGCGAGCTGAGGCTGGCCGCGAACCCAGATCCTCCGGTCTCCGCCTCCCAAAGTACTGATATTACAAGC
>PVJS01028761.1:0-25284 GCA_004027185.1 Glis glis
GTGTGTGTGTGTGTGTGTGTGTGTGTGTGTGTGTTTGTGTGTGTGTGTGTGTGTAAGAGTGAAAGAGACAGACAGAAAAAAACTTTTTTTTTAGGAAAAAACAAACAAAAAATTGTTTTTAAAAAAAATTTTTAGGAAAAAGTTTGAGTCTAAAATATGTATATGATGGCTCTTGAAAAGAGAATGGAGAGAATTGTGCAGATACAAAAGTTAATACCGAATATAACTTTATTATGTAGTCAATGATATATAATTGAGTTATATATTGAGTAATTTCTATGCATTGTTAGAGAATGCAAATAATCAATAATGCTTCAAGCATTTTAGCTTGAAATAACAGAAAAACATGATATTCTGAGATAAATAAGATTGCAGGTGAAGGAGACTTCAGAAAAAGATGACATTTTAATTTTGGATACTTTAAATTTGAAGTAACTAGCCAGGTGTGGTGGCACATGCCTGTAATCCCAGTACTTGGGAAGCTGAGGCAGGAGGATTGCAGGTTTGCAGCTAGCCTCACCAACTTAGTGAGGCACTCAGCAACTTAGTGTGACCCTCTTTCAAAATAAAAATTAAATAGGGCTGGGGGTGTAGCTCAGAGGTAAAATGCCTCTGGGTTTAATCCCCAGTACCCCCCCAAATTGAAATAACTATATAAGGTGAACAAGTTGGCAGCTGGCATTCAGAACAAAGGTTTAGACAGAAGACATAAATAATGTCAGGAAATGTATTTAAAGCCAGGTACCTGAATGAAATGAGTCTGAATAACATATCACTAGTGAGAGTAAATAAAGAAAATGTTCAAGTTGCAAGCCAGGGGTAACTCCAGAGTTGAGATGTCTGAAAAAAAAAATGAAAACTGATAAATATCCACTGAGGGTGTAAAAAAAGGGGGAAGAGAGATTGATTATAAAGAGAAGTTCCAAAAGACAAGAAGAAAAAAAGTCAGGAAAGGGAATCAACTGTATCAAATACTGATGATAAAACAAGAAAGACAAAACCAGGAATTGCTAAAGAATTTAACAAGACTGTTACCCAAAGCTAGAATATACTTTTTAAAACATAGATAGTGTTCATGGATGCACACATGTATGAAATCGTATAGCAAATTTTGTCTAGGAGCATATGAAACAATGTTTATTTTTTCACTTTGACATGTCCTTTACTAATGGACTTTGATTTATGATAACAGTAAAGCAAACATTTCATTCTACTGATGTCCCAATTGATTCAATATGTAAAAACATCAGCAGGGCTAATTTCCCTGAACTTGGAAAACAAAAGGCAATGATTAGGTTATTCTACCCAGCACACATGGTGGGAATTCTTCAGTGATCCTGTGAAGAAAATAAGTATTAAATATATCATCTTTCCTTGAAATTTATAATAGCTAAACTTTGGTTTGTACTTCAACATGATAACTTCAATAGCAATATCTTGAGAAGGAATTGCTCATAATTGTCAATATTTGGCAAGTTTCAATTAATTCATGGATAATAAATTAGGTCCACATTTATTATTATAAGCACACATTGATACCCTTCAGTCATCATGTATATTACATTGACTGACTAACAAACATCAAATAAAGATGTTTCTACATTAACAGCATTGGCTTTAAAGGAGATCGCTTTGACATGTCGTATGCACCTGTAGTACTTCTATTTGAATGTGGAAATAGGTAGAATCATTTATATCCTGGGACTCAGGAATAGTAACATAAATTTTTGTAAACCTTCAAAAGTAGAATTCAGTTCTCAACAAAGTCAAAGAAAAAAAAATCTGCTCCCAATCTGCCACTCAACTTTGTTCTTGGGAGGAAAAGTTTTATTGCAAATTACCAGCAGAATCATGAAAAAAGAATGGCAGGTATTTGATCCTTGACTGGGCAGATCAGGACAAAAATATCCTCAGGAGTAATTACAAGTAAATTAATCTTTCCCAATGATGTTCACAACAAATTTATTTTGTATAGTTACTGAGCTGGATGCAAAATTATTTCACAAATCATAACTTATTTTATTGCCTGGTGGGATCGTATTGGGTGATGAAACTTGCATGTGTACTCAGAGACAAGTTCCATGCAGAAGTCCATTTTGACCAAAACCAGTTTAAATAAAGTTCTTAAGAATCAGATTTGTCACTTATAAAATGGAGATGATTACGAACTTTGCTTCATAGGGTTATCAACTAAGACAAGGGACTATTAAGGAATGTATGAACTATTACATCTGACAATATTTCACAAGCAGAATATCTGTATTTACATATCACCGCTAAATCCTGTGGCTGTCCGTAAAGCAGTGTACAAGATTTTAATCTGACATGTTTGAAAAGGAAAACTTATTTTTTAGTCATTTAAAAAAAACACTTGAACTGAAAGAAATGTTGATCTCCAGCAGTCATATAAAGTGTGTTTTTTTTTTTTTGCGGTATCTGGGATTGAACACAGGGGCGGTCTACCTCCGCGCTACACACCCGGCCCTATTTTTTATCCTTCATTTTGAAACCAGGTCTCATGAAGTTGTGGAGGGCCTCACTAAGTAGAGAAAGAGAGAGAGAGAGAGAGAGAGAGAGAGAGAGAGAAAGAGAGAGAGAGCTGAGGCTGGCCGCGAACCCTG
The DNA here is from genome assembly GCA_004027185.1 of Glis glis. Classification (NCBI taxonomy): domain Eukaryota; kingdom Metazoa; phylum Chordata; class Mammalia; order Rodentia; family Gliridae; genus Glis; species Glis glis. Next base: position 2,622 of record PVJS01028761.1, read on the forward strand.
AATCTCCGGTCTCCGCCTCCCAAAGTACTGGGATTACAAGGGTGCGCCACCACGCCCAGTTTATAAAGTGCTTTTTGTACAACCACTTTTAGGAAATTCTAGACTAAGAGATAGGAGATGCTGTCCAGAGAGAGACACAGCAATCTACGGTTTCATTTTATATGCCGATGTGGCTGTTTTTGCTCTTAATCTAAATTTAATTTACACTTTGTAGAAATTAAGGCATGATTATGAATGTTTTCAGCTTCCTGAGCACCATGGTATAATTTCTTTCAATCTGAAAAGCAATGTGATGAACATATTAACATAATTCATTATGTATGATGATCTTAAGGGGACCCAGAATCTGAGCTTCAACATGAAAATACAGTCAGGCCGCATCATTCCTTCCACCTTATAATCAAGTGCAGTAATTCACAGCTTTGCATTCAGTTGTCAGTCACTGCATTCATGTCTTGTGATGGTAGATGCCTCCTTCTACTGGGTTCCTGCCTGTTAGCTGAGACGCTTTCATAGGCCTTATCTTTTTTCCTTTTCTTTTCTCTTCTCTTCCTTTCTTTTCTTTTCTTTTCTTTTCTTTTCTTTTCTTTTCTTTTCTTTTCTTTTCTCTTCTCTTTTCCTTTCCTTTCCTTTCCTTTCCTTTCCTTTCCTTTCCTTTCCTTTCCTTTCCTTTCCTTTCCTTCCTTCCTTTCTTTTCTTTTTTCTTTTCTTTTCTTTTCTTTTCTTTTCTTTTCTTTTCTTTTCTTTTTTCTTTTCTTTTCTTTTCTTCTTTTCTTCTTATCTTTGTGTGTACCTCTGAGCTATACCCCAGCCCTATTTTTTTTTTAATTTTGAAACAGGGTCAAACTAAGTTGTGGAGGGCCTCACTAAGCTCCTGAGGCTGTCCACAGATCTGTGATCCTCCTATCTCAGTCTCCCAAGTATTGGGATTAGAAGTGTGTGCTACCATGCCTGGCTATAGGCTTTTTAATAAAGTCATCTTTGCTTCATTTAGACATTAATGGACATGATTATTTGAAGCCAAAATCCCAGATTATATCTTAATTTACCTAACAACTTTATATAAAAGAGGACTCATAGTATTTTTTAATTTAAAGAATACATATAGCATGACTATAAAAGTATACTGGACTTATGATCATTTATTTATATCTTGTTTGTTTGTTGGACCTAAACTATTGTGTAAGTTATATTAATTGTAATATATTATGTTCTAAAAATCAAAACCTAGATTGGAGCCAACCAGATTGGCCCCTTCCTCTAATACCTATTACTCAGGAGATTGAAGCAGAGTGATCACTTGACCCCAGGGTTCATGATCAGCCTAAGTGACTTAGGAAACTGATTTTTAAAAAGAAAAGAAAAGGAAAGACAGAAAGAAAATTAATTTTTTTTTGCGGTACCGGGGATTGAACGCAGGGGCGTTCTACCTCCGCGCTATACCCCCAGCCCTATTTTTTATACTTTATTTTGAAACCGGGTCTCACGAAGTTGCGGAGGGCCTCACTAAGTAGAGAGAGAGAGAGAGAGAGAGAGAGAGCTGAGGCTGGCCGCGAACCCGGATCCTCCGGTCTCCGCCTCCCAAAGTACTGGGATTACAAGCGTGCGCCACCACTCCCGGCTACAAGAAAATTAATTAGATTAAAATGTATATTTATTTTTTTTAGTTTATTGGTGCATTATAATCATACACCTTGATGGGTTTCAGGGTGGTAGAAATATATATATGCACACATTGGTCAATTAGCCCTCCCCCAATTCCCACCCCCATTCCCTCCCCCTTCCCTCCTTCTATAGTGCTCAGCATAGTAAGTGACTTTGATAAGTTTGTGTATGTACATCATGTGCATTAGGGTGTTTTCCTCTTCCCCCTCCCATCTCCCTCAGTTAGGTCACCTTCTTTACTCATGTAGGGTTTTCTCCAGTTTTGTCTGGAGTCCCTCCCATGCCCTATTCTCCCTAGCTTCCACATATTAGGGAGAATATATGACTTTTCAATTTTTGTGACTGACTAATCTCACTTAGCATAATGTTGTCTAATTCCATCCATTTCCCTGCCAATGACTTAATTTTGTTCTTCTTTATGGCTGCATAAAATTCCATTGTGTACATATCCCGTAGTTTAGTAATCCATTCATCTGTTGATGGCTATCTTGGCTGGTTCCAGAGTTTGGCAATTGTCAATTGTGCAGCTATAAACAGATACACATGCATTAGTCTGGTAGTTTGGTTTCCATTCTTTTGGGTAAATACCTAGAAGTGGTATTGCTGGGTCATATGGTAGGTTCATTCCCATTCTTCTGAGGATCCTCCACACTGTTTTCCAAAGTGGTTGTACTAATTTGCAATTCCACCAACAGTGTATTAGAGTTCCTACTTCTCGACATCCTCGCCAGCATTTGTTATAGTTTGTGTTTTTAATGATTGTCATTCTAATTGGGGTTAGGTGAAGTCTCAGGGTAGTTTTGATTTGCATCTCTCTGATTGCTCATGATGTTGAACATTTTTTCATCCATTTATTGGCCATTTGTATTTCTTCTTTTGTGAGATGCCTATTTAGTTAACTTGCTCATTTTTTGATTGGGTTATTTTTTAGGGGTGAGTTTCTTGAGTTCTCTGTATATTCTAGATATTAGTCTTCTATCAGAGGAGTAGCTGGCAAAAATCTTCTCCCATTCTGTAGGCTCTCTGTTGAGGTTCTTGATAGTTTCCTTTGCTGTGCAGAAGCTATTCAGTTTAATGCAATCCCAAGTATTGATCCTCTTTTTAACTTATTGTGCCTTTGGGGTCTTGTTGAGGAAGTTTTTGCCTGTGCCTATGTGTTGAAGATTTGGACCTATGCCCTATTCAAGCAGCTGCAAGGTCTCTGGTCTAATTTCCAGGTCTTTGATCCATCTTGAATTGACTCTGGTACAGGGTGAGAAAGTGGGGTTTATTTCCATTTTTCTGCTTGTGGTTGACCAGTTTTACCAACACAATTTGTAGAAGAGGTTATCCTTTTTCAAGTGTATGTTTTTGGTTCCTTTGTCAAAAATCAATTAGCTGTAAGTGTTCAGATTTGTTCCTGAGTCTTCTATTCTGCTCCATTGGTCTATGTGTCTGCTTTTGTGCCAATACCATGCTGTTTTTATTACCATTGCTTTGTAGTATAGTTTGAAGTCAGGTATTGTGATGCCTCCGGCTTGGTTCTTGTTACTGAGAACTACTTTGGCTATTCTGGGTTTTTGGTGTTCCAAATAAATTTAAGGACTGATTTTTCTATGTTTGTGAGGAATGACCTTGGTAATATAATGGGTATTGCATTGAATCTGTAGATCACTTTTGGAAGAATGGCCATTTTGATGATATTTACTCTGCCTATCCAAGAGCATGGGAGTTCTTTCCATCTTCTAAGATCTGTTTCAATTTCTTTTTCAATGTTTTATAATTTTCCTTGTATGGGTCTTTTACCTCCTTGGTTAGGTTTATTCCTAAGTATTTTATTGTTTTGGGGATATCATTAGTGGAAATGTTTTCTAGATTTCTTTCTCAGTAGATTTATGGTTGGCATATAGAAAAGATTCTGATTTTTTAAGATTGATTTTGTATCCAGACACTTTGCTGAATTTGTTGATCAGCTCTATAAGCCTTTTTTAGAGTTTGTTGGGTCTTCTAAGTATAATATCATGTCATCTGTAAATATAGTTTCATTTCTTCTTTTCCTATTTGCAGTCCTTTGATTTCCTTCTCTTGCATTATTGTTCTGGCTAGAGTTTCTAGAACTATATTGAAATGGAGTGTTGATAGTCGATATCCTTGTCTTGTTCCTGTTTTTAAGGGGAACTCTCATAGTTTTTCCTCATTCAATATGATATTGGCTGTGGGCCTATTGTATACTGCCTTTATGATGTTGAGGAATGTTCCTTCTATTCCAATTCTCTGCAGTGTTTTTATTATGAATGGGCGTTGTGTTTTGTCAAATGCTTTTTCAGTGTCTATTGAAATGATCATGTGATTTTTGTCTTTAGTTCTGTTTATGTGGTGGATTACATGTATTGTTTTTCATATGTTTAACCAGCCTTGCATCCCTGGGATGAACCCGACTTGATCATGGTGTATGATTTTCTTGATGTGTTTTTTTTAATGCGCATTGCTAGCATTTTGTTTAGAAGTTTTGCATCTAAGTTCATCAATGATATAAGCCTGTAGTTTTCTTTTCTTGAGCGGTCTTTATTTGGTTTGGGTATTAATTTGATGTTGGCTTCATAGAATGTATTTGAGAGAGCCCCATTCTTTCTATTTCATGAAATAGATTAAGGAGTATTGGGATTAGTTCTTCTATAAAGGTTTTATAATTTCCCCTGGGAAACCATCTGGTCCTGGGCCTGTCTTTGATCATAGGCTTCTTTATTGCTGTTCCAATCTCTTTGATTTCTATTGGTCAGTTTAAATTTTCTATATATTCTTGATTCAACTTAGGAAGATTGTATGTGTCTAGAAATTTGTCAATTTCTTCTGTTTTCCATTTTGCTGGAATATAGTTTTTCAAAGTATTTTCTGATAATCCTCTTGGGTTTTGGTGCTGTTGGTGGTAATATCACCTTTTTCATCTCTTATTTTAGTAATTTGGGTTGATTTTCTCTTTATTTTAGTTGGTTTGGCTAGTGGTTTATCTATCTTGTTTATTTTTTTGAGGAACGAGCTTTTGGTTTTGTTGATTTTTTTGTATTGATTTTTATTCTCTACTTCATTGATTTCTGCTCTGATTTTAATAATTTCCTGTCTTCTATTGGCTTTGGGGTTAGACTGTTCCTATTTTTCAAGGGCTTTGAGGTGTGTCATTAGGTTATTTATTTGATGATTTTCTGTTCTTAGATGAATACTCAGTGCTATGAATTTTCCTCTTAATACTGTTTTCTGAGTGTCCCAAAGATTTTGATATGTTGTGTCTATGTTTTCATTTGTTTCTAGGAATTTCTTAATTTCTCCCTTATTTTCTTCTACTACCCATTCTTCATTCAGCAGTGTGGTGTTCAGTCTCCATGTGTTTATGAGGTTTCTCTGGGTCTTCTTATAGTTGATTTCTAGTTTCATTCAATTATGATCTGAAAAGACGCAGGGGATTATATCATATTTTTTGAATATGCTAGTATTTACTTTGTGGTCTAGGATATGGTCTAATTTAGAGAAGGTTCCATGAGCAGATGAAAAACTTGAATTCAGCTGTAATTGGGTGGAATAGTCTGTATGTGTCTAGTAGGTCTATTTGGTTTATAGTGTTCCTTAGGTCTGAGGTATCTTTAATGAGAGGGGTGTTGAAGTCTCCCAATACTATTGTATTGGGATCTATGTGTGACTTAATGTCATGAAGAGTTTCTATTATGAATGTGGTTGCACCTATGTTTGGGGCATAAATGTTGACTATCATTATATCCTCTTGCTGGGTTGTTCCTTTTACCAGTAAGAAATGGCCCGCTTTGTGTCTTTTGATAAGTTTAGGTTTGAAGTCTAATTTGTCTGATATATCATACCAAAAAAAGAAAGGTAAGAAAATAAAAGGAATAAATCTGTTTTACTTTGTTCAACTAACCTACATTGTCACAAAATCAAACTTTGATTCTTTTGGAGGTAAATCTTATAAATTGATTGTGTGGGGAGCTAAGCAGTGCTTATTACTCTATAAATGTAGGAGAACCATCTTGATCACTAAAATATGTATTTCAAGCCACTGAAGAATGATCTATTTTGGAAATTGAATCAGATAAGCAGTGGTAAAAGTTCAATTCGATCGATGGTATGTTAAAAACTGGTGCTTTGCAGTCTATCCTATTAAAATTCATGTTTCTTTAGGTAAATATCAAATTATATCAGTCTTAAAAATTTTAAATGAGCCTACATAAAATCTTCAATATTCAAATCAATATTAAAAATTTCCCTTGACAGCAGCCCATTTTTTTTCAGAAAGAGGAAAAAGGAAGAAAAATAATTTTAAGTGGAATTACAAATTTTAAGTAGCATTGACTATATAAAATAATATTTAATTATGTTATTAATTTCAGTCATTTCTCTGTCTCTGCTCAACACAATACAAAGAGCACTCTTCTGAAGCAGAATCAGAATTGTCTTCTGGGCATGAAGGGAGCCCTTTGAGTGCAATGTCCAGCAATAAAGAATGTAGGGGCGGGGTCTGGAACTCTAGCCCTCTGTGGGAAGGAAAATGCTCTGATGGGTCTGTGGCTGTCTTATAATAAGGTACATTCAGGTGTGATGGCCCACACCTGTAATTCCAGTACTTGAGAAGCTGATACAGGAGGCTTGCATGTTCAAGACCAGACTCAGCAACTCAGCGAGACTCTAAGCAACTTTGCAAAACCCGATCCAAAGCAAAAATTTAAAAAAGGGCTGGAGGTATACCTTGAGGGAGGATGCTCTTCTGGTTTCAATCCCCAGTAACACACACACACACACACACACACACACATACACACACGTAAAAGATGACCGCATAGACATGAGAGTGGAAATAAAAGTCTGCAGTTCAGGGGGTTCTTTAAGGAACTAGCATGCAACTCATGGTCTGAAACTAATATTATCTTATGAAATCACATATATATGTATAATAAAAATAAGTTAAATGTAATTCAAAGTAAAGTTTTATCTTTTTAAATGAACATTATACTGCTAATACATGAAAAGTTTACTTGAATAAAAGGCACACTATTTTATAGATTTAATTCAGCTTTTTACAAATTCATTAAAATGTACATCATGAAGTTCTAATTTATGAACCAAACACAGAATTGCTGATAGAATGATGAAAATTCTAAACATTTTATTACTTCTTAGCTTAAAACTATGTTTTATTCCACAGAATAAAAGCTTGAAAAACAAACTCTTATCGGGAAGCAAGTTGTGTGGGATTCACGCAGAGGAGGTAAGTAAATTTTCTTTTTCTCTGGCTTCAACTAGGTGTAAAGATAATTCATGTCTATTATTTCTTTTTAACTAAGGCATCTAGTAATTATATTTTCCTAACAAAAACAAACTTTGGAATAAGAAAATAAAACACATTTTTAACTAATGGGCCTCTTTGAATATTTTAATATTTTACAGCTAAAAGAAAAAAATAAATGAAGTCATTGTCATAAGATAATGTTCAAGATTCTTACCTTGCTGGGCACACGCTTGTAATACCAGTACTTGGGAGGCTGACACTGGAGGATCCGGGTTAGTGGCCAGCCTCAGATACTTAGTGAGGCCTTCTGCAACTTAGTAAAACCTTGTTTCAAAATAAAGAATAAAAAAATAGGGCTGGGGTGTAGCTCAGAAGTAGAATGCCCCTGGGTTCAATCCCCATTACCCCCCAAAAATATATATATTCTTACCTTAATTTTAGTATCAAGATTTCCTTAATAACAGATACCTGGAAGTTTATAAAAGTTTACTCTTATTTTGTACCACCTGTGTAATATCTACAAAGGTTTGCAGTGAAAATTGATTGTCAGAATGAGGATTCTGTAACTAATCATAAAATTTACAAGACAAATACATTCATTGGTTCTAATTGCTGTGCAGCAAAAAAGTCTAATGTATCATTTCTCAGGGAGGAAAAAGTCATTCTAGTTAATCTAGCTTTAACTAAAATAATTATTTTCCTGTGTTTCTCATCTCCAAAGCTGTGTTTAATGTAGAAATCTAGCTCACAGTAGTTTTAATGACAATACCAATAGTAGTGATACATTATATAGGTGAATTTTTGTTCCTCAAGGAGAGGAGAAAAGAGTCACTATGCTCATTGGGTACTGCAAGAAGGATGCGCAAAGATGGATTAGATGTACATGAATCTATCCTAGGAAAAGTCTGTTAATAGTAAGGATCTGGCCTGAGAGGCCTTTTATACCTTGATGAAGACCTGATGCTTGTCAAGGAGGCAGGAAGGGGCCTTGGGGAGAAAAAGAATAGTGGCATGGCCATGTTGAAAGTTTATCCTCTCCCCCATGGTTATCTAGAAGTAAGACATAGAGCTGATCAAACTTTATTGTCTTCTGAATAAGGAACCATTCCTACCACCCTTGATTCCAAAACATTTTTTCCTACCATTAGCATCTTTCTGCAAGGGAGTAAGTGAAGGTAGTCTGGTGGAGCAGGAGTCCTGCTCTTTAGGATTTCAACTATGAAACAGTGTCAGCAATCTCAATGCACCCGTGTGCCAGAACTAGGTCACATGTCCAGCCAAGTCAAAGGGAGGGTGAAAGGTCTTATTAGATCAGTGGTCATATGCCCAGTCCAAATTTGGATTTCTTTTATCAAAACAGGTGAGAATCCTCCTTCATAAACAAACACATAGTCATTATCACAAGTACTACAATTCAATTATTACTTGCAAAGCTAACTTTATAATATCTCTCCAATAATATTTGCAAAATGAATAGAAATTTTCAATACAAAGAAAATGAATGATGATGCTTAACAAAATGTAAAATCAGACTGAATGGCATGTAGATTTGATCCAGTGTAGTTTTTTATTTCATTGCATTTTACTGCATTTTTCTGTTTGGCTAGAAATAGATTTGGCAATATTTTAAATATTTTACTAAGTTCATATAAATAGGGCAAATGTGGCTTGGGCAGGTTTTAAATATTACTTACAAGATAGTACGCAAGTGGATTGATGTTTTGAATAAGGGATATCTAGGTGGAAACAATATTATAAGATAGTCAAAGCCGTGCTTGGTGGCGCACGCTTGTAATCCCAGTACTTGGGAGGCTGAGACCGGAGGATCCCAGTTCACGGCTAGCCTCAGCTACTTAGTGAGGACCTCCGCAACTTAGTGAGACCCCGTTTCAAAATAAAGACTAAAATATAGGCCTGGGGATGTAGCCCAGAGGTAGAATGCCTCTGGGTTCAATCCCTGGTACCGCCAAAAAAAAAAAAAAAATAATTCCTGATTAAAAAGTTTAAATTATATTTTGTCCATTCAATGATGCACATTAAAATGAATGCTAATACCCTAAATGATTAAAATGAGCTCTTTCTGATACCTGAAAGATAGAGCATTAATTATCTAGAAGACTAGAAATAGAGTTGGGAAAATAATGCATACCATAAGTGCTAATAATTTCCCATTCCCCATTAATATTTATCTAAATATTAATTGGGGGACAAAAGAGTCTTTTATTTCCTGAGAGTCTCTCTAGCTTGGAGGTAAAGGAATCCTGGGCACCCGATTAAAACAGAGGAGAGAAAATACCAATCAACCTTGCATTTGAAATTGTTACATACAACAGAAATTGCCCTTTACTGAAATGAATAGCACAAAATAATGTCCATGTAAATAAAAATTGTCTTAGAGAGAAAATTAATAGAAAACAGAAGTGCTATGTCTGATATACTATTTGGGGTTATTTGAGAAACATTGTAGGGCCGAGTTGTAGTACATGGTTATTCTGAAGTAAAAGTATAAATTTAAGGGGCTGAGAGCTCAAGGGTAAGTTTTCATTTTAAGAGCCATTAGCAATGATGTCACTCACTGATAGATTTTTTTGCGTTTTTATTCATGCATTTTATATTCATTACCCCATCAAAGAAAAGGGAATGACTATTTATAGAAATAAGAAAACACTAATTATTTGGTAGGAAACCACAAATTCTGTGGTTTTCTTGTTTAGAGTTTGTTTTTTTTTTTAAGAATTGTCCCAGTTATTGACTTATTGAATACCTAGTATGTGCATACACTGTTGAGGAGATTTATGCACATCATCTCTCTTACTCCTCTTTTTTTAGTACTTTTATTGGTGCATTATATTCCCACATCATAATGTAGGTGGTAGTGACAGTGGCATACCTGCACACAGCACTTGGTGAGCTTTCCCCAGGCTTCCTCCTCATTCCCCCTCTTCCCCTTACATGATATTGAGTTTGGCATTGCATTCTCACATATGCACACAATGTCAATGGAAGTGTTTCTTTCATTAATTCTTACTCCCACCCTCTCCCTCCCCTAGGTAGAGTTTAATTGTAATGCACAATCATTAACATGTCAAACTCTTTAACCTTCCTTCCTTCCTTCCTTTCTTTTTTTTTTTTTTTGCGGTATGGGGATTGAACCCAGGGGCGCTCTACCTCTGCGCTACACCCCCGGCCCTATTTTTTATACTTTATTTTGAAACTGGGTCTCATGAAGTTGTGGAGGGCCTCACTAAGTAGAGAGAGAGAGAGAGAGAGAGAGACAGGGAGAGAGACACAGAGAGAGAGAGAGACACAGAGAGAGAGAGAGAGAGAGAGAGCTGAGGCTGGCTGCGAACCCGGATCCTCCGGTCTCTGCCTTCCAAAGTACTGGGATTACAAGCATGCGCCACCACGCCCGGCCCCTTCCTTCCTTTCTTCAGTCCTTCTTCTTTTCTTTCCTCCTCCCTCCCTCCCTCCTTCCTTCTCTCCTGCCATCTCCCTCCCTTCTCCTCCACCCCATTTTCCTATGTCCATTCCTTCTTCATTGCTTATTTCATTTTGTTTTCTTTTGAGTCTCTCTTATCTACTTCCTGATTCAATAGATCATGAAATGCAGGTGATCCTTAGCCAACCTAACAAAAATAATCAACCCAAATTATTAAAATCAGAAATGAAAAAGGAAATATCACCACAGACAGTAAGGAAATCCAGAGAATCATCAGAAACTATTTTGAAAATTTATACTCCAAAAAACTGGAAAACATAGAAGAAACTGACACATTTCTAGACACATACAACCTATCTAAATTGAACCAAGAGGATATAGAAAACCTAAACTGACCAATAGCAAGAAAACACAAACAGCAATAAAAAAGCCTTCCATCAAAGATAATCCCAGTTCCATAAAAATTCCCAGCTGAATTCTACAAAACCTTTGCAGAAGAACTAAACCTAATACTTCATATGTTATTCCGTGAAATCGAAAGAGATGGAATCCTTCCAAGCAACTTCTGTGAGACCCGTATCACCTTAAAACCCAAACCAAATAAAGATCCCTCAAGAAAATAAAGTCACAGACCAATATCCTTGATGAACATAGACACAAAAAATCTAAGCAAAATACTAGCCATATACATTCAAAACCATATCAAGATGACTATGAAAAATTGTGTTTTCAACATTAGAACCTTTTTGTGCCATGTTGTTTACAACATTTTCAGGGTTCCACTCTAATCAATGGTGCTTACAGCTCTGGGTGATGATTTAAGACATAATAGACCATCCAAACATAATCTCCCATTTTTCAGAATCTAGTATATTACACAGTTAAAACTATTCCGTACAATAAGAGATAGAATCACAGTATAATTGTAGGTGACTCAGTGAAAGATTCAAATATATAAATTTATTCTTGGAAAAATATAATGTTTCAACAATCTAGAATCTTGGTGGACTTTTTATTAAATAGGGTTTTATATCAGCAGAGTACACTAAAATATATTAGTCACATAACATTCTTGTATTTATTATCTTCTAAAGCCTGCTTATTTTAAATTGAATTTTATTGAGATGTGATTTATATATGATACAGTTCATACCTTTTAAGTATACATCGTGTTGGGTTTGACTAATGTAGAAATTCAAGACACAGAAAGTTTCCATCATTCCAAAAAATTATTTCTTATTTTACATTCAATTTCCACTCTCAGTCACAAGCTCATATCAGTGGAATTATACAAAATACAACTTCAAAATTCAACTTTAAATTCTCTCACACAGTATAATGAAATCCATTCATATTTTTATGTGATTCAGCACTTTATTTCTGTGTTTTTTAAATTACTCTATACTGTTCCTAGTATTTCATTTCATGGATGTACTAATTTTTTTAATTGCCAGTTAATAAACAAATAAGTTGTTTCCAACTATTGGATATTATAAAAAAGATGCTATAAATATTTTGTATACATTACAATTCCTCTTGATTGAATATCTAGAAAGAATGGTCATGCACTGCAATGTGCATATGTGTTTTTTTTACTTTATTGGTGCACTTTAATCATACATCTTGATGAAATTCAGGATGGTAGAAGCATACATCCACACAACACTCATTTAGCCCTCCCCAGTTCCTACCCTATTCCCTCCTTCCCATGTTCAGCATAGTGATTGGCTTTGATAAGTTTGTGTATATCCATCATGTCCATGTCCTAACCTCAGTTAGGTTGCCTTCTTCACTCATCTAAGGTTTCTTCTCCTTTGTCTGGAGTCCCTCCTATGTCCAGTTTTCTCCTTAGCTTCCACACATTAGATTGCAAACTAGTGCAAACCACTACGGAAAACAGTGTAGAGGATCTCAGAAGAATGGGAATGAACCTACCATATAACCCAGCAATATCACTCCTGGGTATCTACCCAAAAGTATGGAAACCAAACTACCAAAATAATGCATGCATATCTATGTTTATAGCTGCACAATTCACAATTGACAAACTATGGAACCAGCCGAGATGCCCATCAACAGATGAATGGATTACAAAACTGAGACATGTACACAAAGTAATTTTACTCAGCCATAGGGAAGAACAAAATTCTGTCATTTGCAGGGAAATAGATGGAACTGGAGAACATATGTTTAACTTTGGAAGAAATAAACTGTTTTCTAAAATGATTGTACCAGTTTATATTCCCATGTATCTTTTTTCCAAGGTATGAAACATCAAAATATTTATTTTTTGCTAGGCACATTGGATACAGTCATTATTAACAAAACAAAGAGTTACAGAAAAAAATAAACTGTTTCAGAAATTTGCACGTCTTCTAGGTGCAAGGGTCATGCTCATCTTCTCTGCATTGTTCCAATTTTACTATAAGTGCTGGAGAAGAGAGTATCAACTATGTGTTAGATTTTATATTATTTTTCTTCTTGTGACTGTGATAATCATCTATATCATCACACGCATCTGTGCGTTTGTGTGTGTGTGTATGTGTGTGTGTGTGTGTGTGTGTGTGTGTGTGTATTTCTCCTGAGTAAAGAATCAGCTGTAGAAATACAATGAAATTTACATTAGAATGTTTGAAACTGAGTCTCTCCTGAAAATTTAGTATTGCAGGCTCAGCACCTGTGGCGTAACAGAACATAATTCAGTGTGGTAGTCAAATATGTCTGCTGGAAGAAATTTCTTTAACATTTTTATATTAGCAGTGACTGTCTTAAGAAGGGCATTCTTCTACAGCACAAACACCATTCGTCTCGTATTATAGCATCCTTCAGCTCCTGACACATTTGCTTGCTGCATTCTCCCTTCGACAAATGGTGGATTCATACTTGATCATCAATTTATTTTATTATTTTATTTTTGTTGTTTTTGGTACTGGGGACTTAACCTAGGGTCAATCTTCCACTGAGCCACATTTCCCTGCACTTTTTTTATTTTTTATTTGGAGACAGGGTCTCCCTAAATTGCCCAAGCTGACTGAATTATAATCCTCCTGCTTCAGCCTCCTGAGTAGCTGGGATTACAGGCATGTGCCACTGTGACCGGCATGGTCATCAATTTAAACTTTCCCATATTTGATCTTGAAAATAAGTTATTAAATATAAGTAGTGATAATTGAGGCATACAGATATATTTTACTTATCATCTAAATTTATGTGTATATATTTTGTGTGTGTGTGTGTGTATGTGCATGTGCGTATGTGGTACTGGGGATGGAATCCAGGGGCATTCTACCTCCGAGGTACATCACCAGCCCTATTTTTTATTCTTTATATTGAAACAGGGTCTTACTAAGTTGCAGAGGGCCTCACTAAGTAGCTGAGGCTGGCTGCGAACCTGCGATCCTCCTGTTTCAGCCTCCTAAGTACTGGGATTACAAGCATGCACCAGCACACCTGGTTTAAAGTTATATTTTTAGCCAGGCTTGGTTGAGAGAAATTTTGTGTGTTTGGTTATAGAGAAGAGGAAGAACAATAAGCAACTTTCTTTAAGTAATAACTTTTGAAAATATAATTTTAAACCAGGCTTTGGTTTTTCTCATCCTGCCTCAGATGTCAGAATGGTTGATGTCCAAAGCAGAGCTTAAGATTTTCTGTTTCATTTCCAAACTAAAGGAGTTGTACTTTGCTTGGCTGAAAAAAATTATTCTTGTGCAGTCTGAAAGAATTTTTATCTTCAAGTTTGAAAATATAAGTGAATTTTGGCACTAATCCATGTTTCTGCTTTTACAGTCCAAAAAAATCCAAGCCCAGCTGAAGGAACTTCGTTATGGGAAGAAAGATTTATTATTTAAGGTGAGCATCGTCCTCCCTCCTCCCTCCAACTTCCTACCTCAATACCTAAACTATCAACAACAGAATTTAGGTTAAACTTAACTTCTCGATTCTCTCAAGAATTGGTTACAATTGACTGAACTGAAGATATTTCCAGTTTTACATACTTAATGTAGATAAATACTTACCATTTCCTATGTATAATCCTTCAAAAGCAGGCATTATTACCAAGTGTTTAAAGTTCCTTCACAACTCCAATTACTTTATTTTAATATGAGGAATATTGTCTTTTGCAAGATGGCCATAACCTACATCATATATTAAGGAAGTTTCCAGAGCTATGGTTCTCTGCTGACCTACAGTCTTGACTTTCAAAGATCCCTTAAGAAATCTATTTAATACTGAATCATCATATTTAATTACTACTGATTGATTTTGGTTCTTGATACCTTCTTTTACAAGAGTATCTAGGCAAATCCTATGAATAACTAGGAATCTGACGCAACTAAAGTATGTGGGAGACTGAATAATGGTCTCCCAAATATATTCAAATTCTATTTCCTTGAACCTATGGAGTTAATGTTATAATGCAAAGAGGACTTTGTGGATATAATTAAGTGAAGGCTCTTGAAATGGAAAGATTATTTTTATATTGAGGTTTGAAACACATTTAACAATATGAATTTCTAAGAATGAGGCAAGAAGGGAAAAAGACTATGTGACCACAGAAACAGAAAAAAAGTAATAGAAAAGATTCTCCCCTGCCTCCAGAAGGAATCAGCCATGCAAACACATTGATTTTTGTCCCATGAAATTAATTTTAGAAATTCATTTTAGACTTCTGGTCTAGAAAACTATAGAAGAATAACTTTATATTTTTAAGCCACTAAGTTTGTGGTTATTTGTTATAGGAGCAAAAATAAACTAATACAGATGATTCTTTTTTCCCCCTTGGGAAGGGGAGAAATAAAGCAGATGTTTCTAATTATGCGTGTTGTATGTCTACCTTGACAAGTGAAATTGATTGATATAGAGTTAGGCTATCAGGAGTAGGAATAATAATTTGTTATTAAGTAAGTTTAATTCATATATAATAGTTACTGCTTCATGTATATTCACTACAATGATCGTCTTAAACTGCAAAGGTCAGGTATAAATTGAAAAGAAATAACTCCCCATTGTATTTAATGATTAACAAATTCATCAATTCGTGTAGTGAGAACAATAAGAAATGACTTCTCTCCCCTCTTCATTGCCTTCATCCTTGCTTTGGAGTCATAGGTAAATGTTGCTATTTTGCCAAACAATAGTTACTAAGTACTTATTCCATGAAAGACATGAATATGGGCACATCTGGCCATTTGCTCTTTCATAAATACTCATTCTTCCATTCCTTTGGTTTTATTTATAACAAGATATTCCTATGCAGCCCCAGCAAATTGTGAAATAATATAGCTAATGACTAGTACCTCTTACCTCTCAGCACTCTTCTCATTTATGTGATAAATAGATATGATAAAAATATAAAACTCAAGGTATTTTCTTTCTACCTTTAATCATCCATGGAGTTCAGGATATCTTAACTCTTCCATTAAGCCTTGCTTTAACATTTTGTAGTCATGAATATTAAATTAAATTTGAAATTAGCAACACCAATATTATGTGTGTGTGTGTGTGTGTGATCATTTCCAAAGAAATTCCTATTTACTGTGAATTACTTAAACTTGGTATTCAGGAGTGTTTTTAAACAAATCCATTTTTCTAGGTGCTCATGAGTTGTAGGTATTAGGCTTAGAGAATTATTCAAAGACAGAAAATCATATGAGGTTTTTGAATCTTTTAATTTTATTTCTCACATTGAAGAGTTTAAAAAAATGGGAGAAGCCAGATGTGGTGGCGCACGCTTGTAATCCTAGTACTTGGGAGGCTGAGACAGGAGGATTGCAGGTTCGCGGCCAGCTTCAGCTACTTAGTGAGGCCCTCCATAACTTAGTGAGACCCTGTTTCAAAATAAGAATAAAAAATAGGGTTGGGGGTCTAGCTCGGAGGTAGAAGCCCCTGGGTTCAATCCCCAGTACTGCAAAAAAAAAAAATGGGAGAAGAGAATGCAAAATCCAAATCCAGTAGTGTTCAGTGATTTACTTTTTTATAATATGACACTTGGATGTAGGTTCTTAATTTTAAAATTCACCTAAATCAAAATTTGCTGAAAATATGATTTGAAAAATAAGACATGTTATTTGTAAACCATGTTTTGTGTAAATATACTCTACCCTCAAAAGCTATTTCATAGCAGTAATCTTATTACCTCAAAACGACTAGTGCAAGGGAAGGTGGGGAGGGAGAGGGAGTGGGGTGGGAACTGGAAGAGGGCTCAATGAGTGCTGTGTGCATGTATGCCTCTATCACCCTGAACTTCATCCCAATGTAAGATTACAGTACTCCAATTAAAAAGAGTCTGGAAGCATGGCAATTTTATGGTTTATTCAGTAGCCCAACAATGACAAGACTGAGATTTGATTTGTATTTACCCCCTATTTTTTCACATGATGATCTTCAATGGGCTGACTTGCTCTAAACTTTGTTTCCTGGTTGTATCATGATGGCATCTAAAGATGTTAATGCGGCATCTCCAGCTAATGGTATAAAAAGTCAAAGGAGAAAAGAGAGGCTCTTGTCCTTCAAGGATATTATTTCCATAAAGGAGAGTTTTTTAAAAGAGGTCTTACCACATTAGACCATATTTCCACTCAAAGTAAAACCTTAGCATTTTCAGGTTCCATTGTGAAAAAATTACTTGTTTTAGACATAGAATAAAAGGTAGGGAATTGTTGATGGGGAGACAGCCAACAGCTTCTGCTATATTGTACTCTACTCATCCACTCATCTCAATGACTACAAACATCAATTTAGTTGTTTATTAATAGACATATATTAAATAATCATGTAAGAGAAGCAGATCTTAGAAACTCATGTAAGTAGCACTAAAGGAAAAGTGCTTACATAAATTCACATATGTACTTTGGAAATGTGTGTGCATACTTTGTATCACTTTGAATCTCACTATCATGTACAACAGCAATGCCCCGATAAAAATTTAAAAATTAAAAAAAATTATATGTCTACAATGTATCTTTGGTGATATTTGGCTGAACCCCTGAGATGAGTAGTGGAAGATTTTATTTCACGTAATTTCCCTTTAGGATCTGTTCAATTGTGAATAGACTTGATGTGTTTTGGTAAATGTAGACATTGAAGGAATGGCGCTCGCCACTAGGACATTTAAATTTTATCCTAAAAATAATGGCCTGTGTTGACAATTGCAGGGAATGATAGTAAATCCACTGTCCTTACTAAAGCTTCAGAGCTGACTTTGGCTTCGGGCAGGCAGCAGCTGCAGTAAACAGCCTTCACTAAAGAAGTGACACCTCATTGGCTGCTGATTGCCTACACTTGAGCTACCTGGGACCCTGCCGTATTCCATTCGTAGCTCACATTCTCTAGGAAAACTACTCTCCATTTTACTGCACTTTTTAAATTCCACGAGTATGTATTTTTAATTTTTTGCAGTATTATCTACTCATTGGAGAAAAAATTTTAAATATAAAGCTACAGGGAAACACTTAAAATGCCATCACTCTGATTAAAACAGTATTTAAATGCTGCAGCATTTTGTACACTCACAACTACACACATATATGTATATACACATATGCACACATAAACATACCCATATAAAATGTATATATTGAACTATAAAGGAATATTTTCATTTTCATTTTTCTTATAATTTTTTGTGGTTCTTGGGATTAAACCCAAGGCTGTTCTATGTCTGAAGTATGCTACAGCCTTATTTTACCTGTATTTCTTATTTTGAAACAGGGTTTCACTAGGTTATTGGGTGTTGGCCTGGGACCTGCAATGCTCCTGTCTCAGCGGGTATGTGCCACCATGCCCAACTTATAAATTTAAATGCATAATCTTCTGTGTTAAGGATATATCCAAATTACTTAGCCATTCCCTTAAATATTTTTGAATGTATATGTGTACACGGATGCATATTAGTATGTTATGATTTTAATTTTCACTTTAAAAATATTTTATCTTAAAGTATGGATTATTAAATATGTCTCAACTATCAAATAGTTCAAAAATTATTGGAAAATATTAATGTTGTCTATAGCTAGTACAGGTTACTTTTAAGAGAATTCAAACAGTTTACACTCCCATTGGTTCAATAATGAGAAAATTAGTCAGGCATGGTGGCATATGTCTGTAATCCCAGTATTGGGAGGTTGAAACAGGTGGATTTCAGGTTCAAGGCAGCCTTGGCAACTTAGTGAGACCCTGTTTCAAAACAAAAATTAAAAAGGACTGGGGATGTAGTTTGGAAGTAGAATGCTCCTGAGTTCAATCCTTAGTACCAAAAATAAAAGTGAAAAATAAAAAAAAATGCATTTAATTAAGGCCTCTTTTTCACCAAGTATTCTCTCTAAAGAAATGTAAAACAATAAGTAGGTAATAGGTAATTATATAAGTTAATAAATGCACTACATCAGTAACAAGCTTTGTTCTTTCCACAGATTTTAAAATGAAAATTATTGTCTTAATTTATCATAAAATTGATAATTGTGCATTTGAACATGTACTTGAACATTTTACTTAATTTTCATTTCTCATTATTATTTTGTTTGTTTTGGTAAAGTCAAAACAATTTCCACAATACTCTGTAGTCACAAAAATTCAAATTATCAATTTCCCTATTGAACAACAGAATGGGAGATTGAGTTTTATGACCAGATTTCGAAAGAATAAATTGTCCGCTTTAACTGGAAATTAGGTCTGAATTTTATTTCATGTTCAGAAAGCTAAAAATTTGGAAAAGCCCATGTGGGAAGCTTCTTGAACATAGATATTGTCCATGACAAATTTTCTGAACTTCCTCTTTATGGGAATTGACTTATTTTTATGCAATTGCTGACAGTTCAGTATGTCAAACTTCTGACATTACATCTTTTAAAACCAACAGTGATATATCAATCCTGTTTTAATAATGTATTTATGTTATGCATGCACTAATAAAAATAAAAATCGCATTGGTGGTAATATGACTAAAGTATATGACTTAAACATTTTTATTGATCTCATCTAGATGTGTAATCATATATCAATAAATTTAGAAAATAGCTAATACTATTAAATGACCTATATTGAGAATTAACTATACTTTTCACATTTACTATGTAATTTTTGTTGGAACTGGGGATTGAACCCAGAGGCCCAGAGGAGCTATACCTCCAGCCCTCTTCATTTCTTGTTTTGTAACAGGGTCTCACTAGGTTGTTGAGAGTCTCACTAAGTTGCTGAGGCTGGTCTCAGACTTGTGATCCTCCTGCCTCCTGTCTCAGCCTCCCATGTACTGGGATTACAGGTGTGGGCCACCACTTCCAGCTGCTATGTGATTTATATGCATTATTTTATTTACTCTACCAGACAGCTTAGATATATATGAGATATTAGACCTATGCTCATGTACATGCTTGTATTGTTCATTTTTTGAGAAATGAATAGAATGCATTAAAGTTGAATGTACAGAAAAATTGGAATGTGTGTGTCCGTTGTGTAAAGGGAGGTCATTTATACAGTATGTTACTAAGAAAGGGCTTAAGTCTATCAGGGTCTGTGTTGAATCCTTCTCCTCCACCCTTTGTTCAATCCTCTCACTTACTGTGGGCTTGATGATGGCTGGCTCTTCATTTGGTTGTTTCTTCTACTTTCCTCACTCGCTAAATTCTTGTCCATCTTCCTATTGCTAACTAGTTGCAGCACATATTGAACAAAAGAAATCTCACTTTATTCTCTGGTGCTCATGACATCTTTGTCTATGTTCTAAAACTTTAGGTTTCAGATGAAAAGATTTTTTGGTACCAGTTTCCATCTCCCCTTGCTGCTTCCAACCCTGCCAAACACATTCCCATTTACTGGAACATCCAATATGAATGTGTTCTATTTGTTTCCCAAAATAAGAACAATATAAAACTAAAAGAGAAATTATGACACATTAAATCTTCTATATAATATTAATAATAGTTTTATAATTATACCTGATATTTATTGCCTAAAACCAATTTGTTAATGCCATGTGTCCCTCAGTGTTTGAAATAAGATGTGACTTAAATTGCTGCCTTAGGGTATAGTGATAAAAATACACGGTAGTACACAGATTTAGCATTTATAGAGGCAGGTAGGTGTGACACTTTTCTTCCTCATCATAACATTCATGGCTGATACTCCTATAACAAAATAGGCTTAACAAAAGAAATAGCATAAAAAGTATTTAATCCTTCTTTCAGAAATGAAGACCCAAAGACACAGGGAAAACTATCTACATGTATACTCAAATTTACAATGGACAGGAATGTAGAGATGTGATTGAACAAAAGTATATGAAGGAGTGGTTAACATACTGTAGAGAACTCAGAAAGGACTGTCCAGTTTCTTCTTGGCTTCTCTATGTAGCAACCCTTACTTCTGAGAATGGAGACCTCTATTGAATGAAGGTCTTATGGCTTACTTTTAGAAAAGTAGGTCCCAGAATTTTTATTTACTTATTCATTTATTTTCAAAAATCTTTTTTACAATTTCAGTTAACATGTTACTATGCATCCTTGAGACACACGTCTATTCTTTTCTTTTCTATTAGTACATTATAATGACATATAACAGTGGGAATCACTGTGATATATTTGATGAACATAAATTGTTTGATTTCATTTCCCTGTCTCTCTTTGCCTTCCCCTACTCCCTCCCTTCATCCCTTTTCTCTACCCTACTGGTGTATTCTATTTTTATGAAGTACCTATTCTTTCCTATTTTCTTCCTAGAGAATTTCTTTATGGCCAGCTCCTACAACGAAAGGTAAAGGAAGGTCAGAGAGTTATTTTATAGTGTTATGGCTGTCTGGTTTCCAAGACTCACCTTGGGGAAGGGAAAAGGATACACATTCAGAGAGAGAATTTCTAATTCTCTTTCAATGTCTTCCAGCTTAAAGTACACAACAGTCCAAAATGTCATAATTTGAGGTAACATTTTTTGAGTCACAAAATATTTTATACTTTACCCAGTGCTGGAATATATGAGATTTCATCTGATCCTGACCAAAGCCCATATGATACAGATTAAGAGTTGTGGAATCCATTTCCCAATGAAGGGATTGAGGCCTAGAGAAGTTTGATCCTTACTCCTAAGCAACAAAATATTTACCTGCAAAGCAAAGTCAATTTATTAAAAAATTGAGGCTATCACCAAGGATTTTATTTTTTATCTATTTATTTGTTATTATAAAACTGACTTGGGTTAAGGAGTCAAGTATATGTTGGGCTTAACAGGTCAAGTATACGTGGCAGGGTTTTATGCCTTTTCCTGTGACTTTTCCTCTAGCATATGTTTATTTTATTGTATCAAAATGCTGACTTAATTCTGGAATTTGTAGTGTCAGAAGCGACCTGTTCCTTATGAAAGTCAGACATTAAAATGGCATGTTTCATCATGGGTTGGAAACTAGACATATTCAACTTCTAGCTCCATTGTCAGCTGCTTCCAAAAATGGAGCTGTTGCACATGAATTCCATGTATGGATACCAATGAGTGTCAAAATTATTTTCTGATGATTTGAGTAATTTATAAAGGAATTTTTGAAGCTATAATGCCTTAATTTTTAAAGTCTTGTATAATTTAAGGTAATCTTTGTACATCTGTCTCTCATTAATTTACAGTTATCTCATCCATATGTTAAACAATTTTTAATGAGCAAAATTATTTTCAGTGGCATTCATTAGTTATATGTCAATTTATCTTCAGTAAATGTAGTTTGGCACCAAAATGTAGGCACCTTGTAAGGGAGGTTTGAGTGGTTACTGATTTAATTTTCTTACATGATTCCCAAGGCTTTAAGACCATATTCCTTTGAGCCTCAAAATAACTTTGGAACAGTAGTGTAGGCAATGTTGTTTTCATGTCATGGAGCAGAAAAAAAAAACAAGAGCAGTTATAAAATTCATCTGAAATTAGGTGACACGTAGATGGAAGAGTTTTGTCTTTATATAAGTCTGTTAGGTCACATTTTTCCAAATTGTATTTCTACTTTGTATCTCAAAGTGGTTTGCATATTATGTGTTTTAGAAATAGTTTTTAATGCACTCAGACTTTTTAAGGCCAAGCATGCATATGTGGAAATACAGGTTTGCTAACACAAAAGAAAGTGATTTATTTAGCAACTGAAATTCGAGGCATTCCCTTAAGGACATGTGTTTTCAGTGTAAAAGCATGATGACATCAGTTTAGACTATTTGGGACAAGGATATCTTTTTTTTTCTTTTTTTTTTTTTTGCGGTACAGAGGTATTCTACCTCCGCGCTACACCCCCGGCCCTAATTTTTTATACTTTATTTTGAAACCGGGTC